>CM060338.1:1518453-1535953 GCA_030674155.1 Stramonita haemastoma
ACTAACATCGAGAACAAAATGTTAATGTTAACTGGAACCCAGTGCAGTTTTTTTTTTAGCGCTGGTGCCACAAAAAATCATGTTCTGTTGTTATTGATTTTGTGGTTGTTGCTGTTGTTGCTGCTGCTGCTGCTGTTGCTGATGTTGTTGTTGTACCATGTGCAACATCAGATGAGTTGCACTACTGCCAGCTTACTTGGAGTTGGCAAGTTTTTGAACCGTTACTTTTTTCTGTTGAAAACTACACAAGTTCAAGCGAGGGAATTACTTTGGCATTGGTAAGGCAAGTGCATATCCTGGTGTATCAGGAATGCTTGGATTTTTCAGTCATGTGTCTAGTTTTCAAGAAGCCACGAGCATCAAAAGTGACTGATGTGGTCTGACATTGACTACTTAAACGGTGTGATATATGCCAACATGTTTTATTTTTAACAGAAAAGGCAGGTTTTTCTGCCCAACAAAATCAAAATTTTGGCATTAAAAGAGTCTCAAGTCAGACAAAATGGAAGCAGGTCTACGTAAGCTAGATCAGTATAATTCAAAAAGCTACTGCAGTTTATCAGCGAAAGCCTATTGATTTTCCAATACTAATATGTGAATGCCTGGTGGAAGCGGAGCAGAGTGACCTTGTTGCTGTGGAAGATGCAGTCATCGTTATAATCCACAGCAGAAACAGGACACAGGGCCGCTGCCAATGAAACAAATCTTTCAATAGAACCCTGTGACATCAAATGTTGACATATTGGAAGACAATAAAGCATGATCCACATAGATAGAGTGACAATCACTATTTATACTAAAGGTACTACTCCGTGAGGCTACCAGGGGCCTGTCTGTATAAGTGGCATCCCACAGTCCAGAAATTCTGTGCTAAGAATTCCCTCTTTTCTGTCCCTCTCTTTGTTTCTGCGTTGTTCCTTTTATTTCTGTTACCTCCTTATTCTGCCCTCTTGGTCTAATTTTACTATAATTATCATCGTCGTTGTGTTCTTGAGTTTTAGAAAGAAAAAATAACCCACTCTTTATTGATAGATTAGTAAAGCTGCACACATTTCTATCTCTGTCTAGGGTTCTGCCTCAAACTATAACTATACGTATCATCACAACAAGCATCAGTCTTCTTCAATTCCTTGACTTCTTCCTTCTCCTTCCTCCTCTTCATCATGTCATCATGGATCGGTGGTCTAGGTGGTAAGCGCCTTGCCTAGAAAGCAAAAAGTCCGGGTCGGAGTGTGCGGTGGTTCGTACCCCGTTTGGGCCCAAAACTTTTCCCCCATCTATTAGACCTTGAGTGGTGGTCTGGGCGCTAGTATTTCGGATGAGACGATAAACCGAGGTCCTGTGTGTTAAGCATCCCTATTTAGCGCACGTAAAAGAACCCATGGCAACAAGGGGGTTGACCCTGGCAAAATTCTGTAGAAAAAAAACACTCTGATAGGGAAACAAATACAGTTGTATGCAGGAAAAAGAAAAAAAAATGGGTAGACGCTGCACTTGTGGCGACGCGCTCTCCCGCGCGGAGAGCAGCCCGAATTTCACGCAGAGAAATCTGCTGTGACATAAAGTGGTACAAAATACAAATCATGGTCGTAATTATTGCTGGCACTTAGGTACACAAAGACAGACAAACAGACAGACACACAAGCAGACAGACATCCAGCAGGCAGAAGCAAGTCACGTGGTATTTCCTGTGGTGGAGAGGTGTCGTGTGTACAGCAGGAACGCAGCTCTCACTTCAAACATCTCACACTAACACGCAGAGGAAATTCACCATTGCGCACCGGGAATTGCTCTACTAATTAATATTACGTCTTCCTCCTCTTCCCCCCTCTCTATTTCTGTCTCTGTCTCTGTCTGTCTGTCTGTTTCTCTATCTCTTTCTCTGTCTCTCCCTGTCTCTCTCTGTCTTTCTCTCTCTTTAACTCTCTGTTTCTTAGTTTCTTACTATGTGTGTGTTTATTTATTTATTTATTTATATATTAATTATGTATTACTTATTTATTATCATTTTATATTGAGGATAATGGAATAAGCACTCATGTGCTTTTTTACATCCAGTCCCCGTGTGTATGCAGTTTTGTAAATCTTGTCATCTGTTCCCACCGGCACATAATGGCCTACTCTTATGAAAAGTGGAAGAGGATTTAACGTGTATGTGTACGTGTGTGTGTGCGTGCCTGCGTGCGTGCCTGCGTGTGTGTGTGTACGTGTGTGTGTACTTGTGTGTGTACGTGTGTGTGTGTGTGTGTGTGTGTGTGTGTGAGAGAGAGGAGAGAGAGAGAGAGAGAGAGAGAGAGAGAGAGAGAGAGAGAGAGAGAGAGAGAGAGAGAGAGAGAGAGAGAGAGAGAGATTATGTATGTGTTTGTGTGTGTATATGTGTGTGTGCGTAGAGATGTGTGTATGTGCGTGTTTGTGTGTGTGTGCGCCTATGTGTGTGTAAGTGTGTATAGATGTGTGTGTGTGTAGATGTGTGTGTGTGTGTGTGTGTAGATGTGTGTGTGTAAGTGTGTTTTGGGGGAAGAAATGTAATTAATCCGTACCTATTATGACGATTGGAAGCATGTAAGCAAAAATGTATCCTTCTATCTTTTTTTTTGTTATACCAGCCCAAAACCGCACAAAATCACCCGGACACTGTCCTGTATAAAGCTCAAGCTAAACATCAAAAGAGATGTTGACTAACACAATTTAACTTACAACACGAAAAATCCCTTTTCTTTTCTTGATAATACATTGAACTAGTGTAATCAATAAAGGAATGAATCATGTCGTAAAAAGCTACACACTTCATTCAGTCTACATCTTTTATACATTTAGAGTATTTAAAAGACAGAAAAGCTCAATACGCTCTTTTCATCAGAAGTGTTGTAAAGATGCAGGTTTGTTTGATGAGAATCTGCTCCTTTGAGTTAACTTAAGACGACTTCTGCTTCCGTTCCAATCCAACGATGTTGCTTAGAGCCCCGCCGACCGCACAGGCCATATCGAGGCTGTCTGCTTCCGCTCACCTGCAAGTCTTTAGAATGAAGATGTAACCTGAAGTAATCTCTATGAGCACACAGAGCATCTTAGGCCCTGATCAGAGAGCCAGGCAGCTTTGATATAGAGAAGAGAGGATGGCACCTGCTAGGGCAGGTGGTGTGGGGGGATAGGATGATGCTCACCTTGCAGGCTGAGATTAGAGAGAGGGGTGGTGGGCTCAACAAAGTTCAACTCACTCGTCCTCAAAGAACCAGCTGCCTTGGCACAGTGGTTAGTGCCCTGGATTGTGGACTGGAAGGTTGCGGATACAAATCTGATAAAAGTCATGGTTTGGGATTTTTTTTCAGACTCTGACCAACTCATACTCTGAATGTGTGCACTGTGGGCTCAGTGGGAAGACTGGGTCCACACTAATAGTCTAGGTTTGTCCACTTTATTGATTCGAGTTTGAGAGTATTGCTAAAAATTATTTTACCCACAACTGTATGTGTGTATCTCTTGCGCACAGTTGATGTGTGTGTGCTAATTAATACTCAACAGACAGCAAGATAGACTTGCAATTTCAATGTCAGGGTATCAAATATAAGAGAAAGGAAGAAAAGCATGAGGAAAAGAAGAATATGATGCATACAGTGTATGAAGGAAACAAGGATCTGAAGCACACAGTCTCCACAGCCAGTCCTCTCTGTAACACCACCCACTGCATGCATACCAGAGTCAGGTTAAAGCACAAAGAGAAGAACACGATTTTTGACACCTCAGGTAGACCATACAATGTAGGTTAATGGATTAGTGGTGCAGTGTGCTGCCTGAGCAGTCAAGGCCAGCTACAGGCTAATGTTATGGTCAAAAGGGCTGAAGGCAGTGTGACTGATGGGAGTTGACAAGTGTGAGATTCTGCACTTTGGTTGAGGTCATAGGGTAACTCATTTGCAGTGCTTGTTTCTTCTCTCAGTGCTGATCACCACTAGGTCAGGGAGTGTGCCAGTGTGCAGGAGAGAAGTGGGCAAGGTTTACTGGTTGTTGCTGTTATCATCATCATCATCATCATCATTATTATTATTATTATTATTATTATTATTATTATTATTATTATTATTATTATTATTATTATTATTATTATTATTATTATTATTATTATGATTATTATCATCATCATCATCATCATCATCATCATCATCATCATCATCATCATCATCATCATCATCATCATCATCATTATTATTATTATTATTATTATTATTATTATTATTATTATTATTATTATTAGTATTATTATTATTATTATTATTATTATTATTATTATTATTATTATTATTATTATCATTATTATTATTATTATTGTGCTGTTGTTGCTGATGCCGGTGGAAGTAATGGTGGTAGTGGTCAAGTTGACATTTTTAATTGCTCTCTTTTTCTCACGAGACTGCATACTATACTTTGATTTTATGATCTTTTTTATACCACTTTATGTCACAGCAGACTTCTCTGTGTGAAATTCGGGCTGCTCTCCCCGGGGAGTGCGCGTTGCCACAAGTGCAGCGCTTACCCATTTTTTTTTTCCTGTCTGCAACTGTATTTGTTTCCCTATCAGAGTGACTTTTTTCAACAGAATTTTGCCATGGACAACCCTCTTGTTGCCGTGTGCGCTAAATGATTATGTATAACACACGGGACCTCGGTTTATCGTCTCATCCGAAAGACTAGCGCCCAGACCACAACCCATGCTCTAATGGAAGGGGGACAAATTTTGGGCCCGAACGGGATACCACGTCCCATTCAAGCATACAGGTACAAACAAAATAGTACACTTTTAACAGGCCCACTCGAATGTATCATTGGGTAAACATTAAAAACCATGTGAACTACCACAGGCTTAGAGAAAAACACTTGCACCTGAATCACCTCACATACCAGACTGGAAAAGAAACCAACCAAAACTAACACCCCCCTCTGTCTGTTCTCAAGAGACCAGCCTGATGTGAAAGGCAGACACGCCAGTTTATGCTACAGCGCTCCGCCAACCCCCGTCACAAAAAAAACCGTATTGAATCTGTGTGCCATATCGGCACGAGGGAAACAAGGTGGCACTTTGTGCGGCGACGTTGTTGACAGTTGTTTGGCACTTCAGGCCTCTGTGTAGACAATCTGGCACTTCAACACAGGCACGTGCAAACTGTTTCTGACAGCGGTACATGATAACGTGGTGAATAGATGAAGTGTGAGAGGAAAGTAGCGAGAAGGCATTGATGGCAGACATAGACACAGAACACACACACACACACACACACACACACACACACACACATACACACGCACACGCGCACGCACGCACCGCACACACACATACATACATACATACATACATACATACATTACATACATACATACATACATACATACATACACACACACACACACACACATACGCACACACAGACATACTCACACACACAGACACAGCCACAGACACACAGACACAGACACAGACAGACAGACAGACAGACAGACAGACAGACAGACACCACACACACACACACACACACACACACACACACACATACACACACACACACACACACACACACCACACACACACACAACACCACACACACACACACACACACACACAAAATGGAATTTTCTGTCACCATGTTTTGTTTTTGTTTGGCAATGTTACACGTTGGCTTTTTGTTTTCTCGTGTTTTGATGGTGTTTTTGCTTTGGAGTGTGCTCCCGCGCGCCGCGAGCGCGCGAGCACGCTTGTGTGTGTATGTTGTGTGTGTGTGTGTGTGTGTGTGTGTGTGTGTGTGTGTGTGTGTGTGTGTGTGTGCGTGCGTGCGTGCGAGCGAGCGTGCGTGAGTGTGCGTGCGTGTGTGTGTGTATGTGTGTGTGTATGTGTGTGTATGTGTGTGCGTGCGTGTGTGTGTGTGTACGTGTGTGTGCGTGCGTGTGTGTGTGTGTGTGTGTGTGTGTGTGTGTGTGTGTGTGTGTATGTGTACGTGTGTATGTGTCTGTGTTTGCTCTTCTCTCTCTCTCTCTCTCTCTCTCTCTCTCTCTCTCTCTCTCTCTCTCTCTCTCTCTCTCTCTCTCTCTCTCTCTCTCTCTCTCTCTCTCTTCTCTCTCCATCCCCCTTGTGTCATAGATTTAATAATAATAATAATGATAATAATAATAATAATAATAATAATAATAATAATAATAATAATAATAATAATAATAATAATAATAATAATAATAATAAATGGAATCTATATAGCGCTATATCTTGCAAAAACAAATCAAAGCGCTTGCATTCAACTAATTCTTGCACATGCAGCCAACAACAATTTAGATTTTTAACGAAGTCAATGCACACACACACACACACACACACACACACACACACACCACACACACACACACACACACACACACACACACACACACACATAGAGGCTAAACACTTTGGCAGGGTGGTGGATAGTTCGGCTGTTGAGAGCAGGGGCAGAAGATGAAACAGGATAGGAAAGTCTTAGCTTTGAAATAAGTGTATCTTGAGGCTGGATTTAAATGTGTCATAAGTAGGCTTTTTACGATGGGAGAGAGGGAGATCGTTCCAGATCACTGGACCAGAAACAGAGAAAGAGCGACGGCCGACAGTGGATTGATTGAATCTAGGTATTTGTAAGCGCAGGGTATCTGCAGCAGAGCGGAGGGAACGAGGAGTGTACCGGTAAAGACATTCACAGAGGTAGGAGGGTGCTGTTTTGTGAAGACATTTATAACAGAGAGTACTGATCTTATAGTTTGCTCTCTGTGGCACAGGCAGCCAGTGGAGAGATTGCAAGAGAGGAGTAATGTGCTCAGATTTTTTTCTTTCTGAGGACCAGTCGACCTGCGGAGTTTTGTATACGTTGAAGGGAGTGGATAGATGATGCTGGCAGACCAGCCAGAAGAGAATTGCAATAATCAAGACGTGAAAGATTCAGAGACGTGACGAGTTTGGATGTTGCATCAGTGGACAGGTACTTTCGAATTGCACTGATACGTCTTAATTGATAGTAGCATGACTGGCAGGTCTGGGTGATGAATTTTTGCATGGATAGTGTGTTGTCGATAACAACCCCTAGATACTTTACAGCAGTGGAAAGAGTGACCGAAGTATTGCCGAATTCTACTGAAGCTGTAGTAATGGAAGAAAGTTTGTGTTTGGTGCCTACAAGCATGGCTTCAGTTTTATCTGCATTTAGCTGTATCTGCATTTAGCTGTAACTTATTTACTGTACAGTCAAGCTTAGCACAGACAAAAGCTAAAACATAATTATACAACAAACACCATGACCCCAAAAATACCAAGTGCAGCACAAGTAATGTTACCATTGCGTGTCAAAACATCATCACTTCACGAAGAATGCTTTTTGCTCTGTCACTTTCTGTACTGCTTTGCCTTGTTAGCCTTCACGGTTTGTCAGAACCAGTCTGACGCCCGTGTTTCTGTGGATGTGCCACCTTGTCCTGACATGGCATGACAGTGCCAAATATTGGCATCACTTCACACCACTCAGTGACACTCTGTGTCATGTACATGTTTTGCGTAACAACCCAGTGGGGGACGGGATAGTCTAGTGGTTAGAATATTGCGCTCAGCAATCTGACGACCCAGGTTCGATTCCCGTTCTAAGGGGATATTTTCTCTTGGAGTTAATATCAGCGCTGACTCCATTCTCACCAAAATTCCTTCGGATGAGACTGTAAACCGAAGCCCCGTGTGCGAACACAGGCATAACATCTTGCGCATACGTTAAAACATGTTGCACTTTTCGGAAGAATAGGCCATTGTGTGCCGGTTGGAACGGATAACAAAATTGACAAAACCGCACACACACGGGGTTTGGATGTAAAAAAGAAATAAAATAAAATAAAAGCACATCAGTGCTTATTCAGTTATTATTGAAATAAAAGAATAATAAAAGAAAATGAAAAATCCTAGAAATAAACCGCTAAAGAGAATAAATACATAAATGAATAGATAGATAAATGAATATATACATGCATACATGCATGCATACATACAAACATAAACAAAAATTATATAAATGAATATCCTTCTATCCCATCCCACTGGAAGTGTTCGCAGAACTCGAGATTAGTGAAGACTGGCTCCTAGTGTTTTTAAAATCATGAATTCTTTGAAATGTACTTCCCTGGGTTTGAGGTCCAACGTTCAGCAATGGTGAGGTTTTTGGTTTGCCACCTTTTTTGGTCCGGTCCATCAGTGGTGTCAGCATTTCTAATGGAATAAAAGAGAACTTCACAATTGCACGACAGAGTACATTATAAGAGCAACAAGCTATGAGCTTATACATACATGAGGCTTGTGTGTGTGGTGTGTGTGTGTGTGTGTGTGTGTGTGTGTGTGTGTGTGTGTTGTGTGTGTGTGTGTGTGTGTGTGTGTATGTGTGTGTGTGTGTGTGTGTGTGTGTGTGGTGTGCGTGCGAGTGTGTGTGTAAGTGGGTGTCCGTGTGTGTGTATGTGTGTGTGTATTATATATATATATATATATATATATATATATATATATATATATATATATATATATATATATATATATATACATATATATATATATATATATATATGTATATGTGTGTGTTTGAGTTTGCATAATGTGTGTGCGTGTATGTGTGTGTGTTTGAGTTTGTGTATGTTTGTGTGTGTGTGTGTGTGTGTGTGTGTGTGTGTGTGTGTGTGTGTGTGTGTGTGTGTGTGTATGTGTGTGTGTGTGTGTATGTGTGTGTGTGTGTGTGTGTGTGTGTGTGTGTGTGTGTGTGTGTGTTGTGTGTGTGTGTGTGTGTGTGTGTGTGTGTGTGTGCTCAGCAAACGTTAAACATTCAATTTAACTTATAGCTTACACTTTCATTCATCACATTCCTGATCGATGGCGATTTCGGGCAAAACAAAAATAATAAAAACACCTTATTTCATTTTTCCTGCGTTTTGACAGAATTCAGTTTCCATGCCATAGGCTGCATTACGGAATAACTCTACATCTCTAACCTGATGGTACTCAGTGTATGTTTATCCACACACGTCAGAAGTCATCAATCGCTCAGTGGTCAGCTCTTTTGACCATTAAATCAATGTGCATCTGGCCTAAACTGACCACACTGTGCACTTTACTGCTATTCCATTAACTCAAAAAGTATGGTCTGTCTGTCTGTGTCTGTCTGTGTCTGTCTGTGTCTGTCTGTGTCTGTCTGTCTGTCCGTCTGTCTGTCTGCCTGCCTGCCTGCCTGCCTGCCTGCCTGTCTGTCTGCCTGTCTGTCTGTCTGTCTGTCTGTGTCTGTCTGTCTGTCTGTGTCTGTGTCTGTTTCTGTCTCTGTCTCTGTCTCTCTGTATCTCTGTCTCTCTCTCTGTCTGCCTGCCTCTCTGTCTCTGTCTCTGTCCTTGTCTCTGTCTGTCTGTCTGTCTGTCTGTCTGTCTGTCTGTCTGTCTGTCTGTCTGTCTGTCTGTCTCTCTCTCTCTCTCTCTCTCTCTCTCTCTCTCTCTCTCTCTCTCTCTCTCTCTCTGTCTCTCTCTCTCTCTCTCTCTCTCTCTCTCTGGTTTGTTCCCCTGGTATGTCAAAAGTCATTTTCTATGTCTACATTGTAGATTTTTTCTTCTTCTCCTTCTCTGACATGCGTGCTGTCAATGACATAGCAGAAACGACAAGGCAGATGGGGCTTCATCTACCAGACTTTCTATTGACCACTGTTTCTTCCCTTGGTCATTATCAACTCTGACGGGTGCTATAGCCAAGTGGTCAAGACCGTTTTCTTTCAACTAGTGGGTCCATGGAGTTGAGGTTCGAATCTTGGTCTCATATGGTGAATTAGATATGAGAACTTTTTTACAATCTTTCAGGTCAACTCCATGAGCAGACCTGCCAGAGTTTTACTTCTCTTCGTGTATAGTTTGTACACATGCAGAAAATGAAATACGCACGTTAAATGTCTCGAAGTTCATGTCAGACATTAGGTGGGTGATGTAAACACAAACATACCGAGAGTACTTCTCTGAAGTCGGAACGTGGATACCTTCATGGTGGACAAAAACGGTAGCATATGCAAAATGTTATTTAATATGCAAAATCTTATGCAGTATACAAAATTTTATGCTGTATGCAAAATGTGAGTGTGCATGTGTGTGTGTGTGTGTGTGTGTGTGTGTGTGTGTGTGTGTGTGTGTGTGTGTGTGTGTGTGTGTGTGTGTGTGTGTGTGTGTGTGTGTGTGTGTATGTGTGTGTGTGTTTTGTGTGTGTGTGTGTGTGGGGTGTTGAGTTGTTTTTGTGTGTGCATGGGTGCGTGCATGTGTGTCTTTCTTTGTTCGCACGCGCGCGTGTCTGTGTGTATGTGTGTGTGCATGTGTGTATGTGTGTGTGTGTGTGCACGCGTGTACGTGTGTGTGTGTGTTGTTTATGTGTGTTCATGCGTGCGTGCATGTGTGTCTTTCTTTGTTCACGTGTAAGTGTGTGTTTGTGCGTGTGCGCGTGCGCGTGCATGTCTATGTCTGTGTATGTGTGAGGTCTGTGTGGTGTATCAGGTAGCTGTGCACATCACAGTGACAGACAGCAGAGGCACAGGGCAGGGGCCGTCACTCCTGTCTGTCTTCACACCTCAAGCGTGACGGGGCCTCCCCTCACCACCCCTCCCCTCACTGACCGATTTCGCTGAGTGGCTGGCTGGCTGAATGGTTGACTGGTTGACTGGCTCTATCTGTCTGGCTGGCTGGCTGACTAGGTTGCCAGGAATCTCTTTTTTTCAAGTTTGTGTCTTTTTTTTTTTCTAATGGCACTTTTGAATTTAAGCTTGGAAGACTGGTATGTTCAGGTTTCCTGTTGCAGTATATGCCAAGTGTGTAAAAGCATGTAATCTTCAGCATGTATAACATGAATTCTAATGTCTAAAAGAAGTTAGTCTGATATCAATATTTGTATGTTGCACCATGCTGACACGTGTTTTCACAAATATGAGCCTGGGTTGACTTATTCAGCATTTTCTTCACCTTTGGTCATTGGGATGAATAATGTATATAAAAAAGTAGACAGACATTTCCACATTACCACATATTTGCTTTCACTCCGTTTCATATTTTGCATGCACACACACACACACACACACACTCACACACTCACACAGTCTCACACAGTCTCTCTCTCTCTCTCACACACACACCCCCCTTCGAATGAGACTTTAAGCCAAGGTCCCATGTGGGAACACAAGCGGAACATCTTGCACACAACTTAGAACCCATTTTGCTTTTTGGAAGAGTAGGCCATCATGTGCCTGTGGGATCAAATGACAAAATTTACAAAACTGCATAGACATGGGGACTGGATGTAAAGAGGCACTCAAGTGCTTATTCCACTCTCCTCAAAAGAACAAAATTCAAAAAAGAATAAAGAAATAAAGAACACACACACACACACACACACACACACACACACACACACACACACACACACACACACACACACACACACACACACACACGGGAGAGAGAGAGAGAGAGAGAGAGAGAGAGAGAGAGAGAGAGAGAGAGAGAGAGAGAGAGAGAGGGGAGAGAGAGAGAGAGAGAGAGAGAGAGAGAGAGAGAGAGAGAGAGAACTCGAACTCGAACTCGAACTCGAACTCGAAAGGTTTATTCATGAAAAAAGGCCATTGGCCCATACATGAAGGGGTTGCCAAATAACTATAACGATAATTGCTTTAAGCTGACACACGACGCTACTCCAAGCCATGGAAACCACAGCATTGATTAGTAATGTACATCGAGACACAAACTCTTTACTGTCCAGATATGTTACGGCATTCCGAGCCTTTCGTCCAGTCTTTGTCACACACACACCCTTAGGTCTAGGCTAGGCCTAGCCAAGAGACTGCTGTAATAGTTCTCTAAGTGTCGCTAAGTCCCTTGAAGCACACGATAGGGTCTCCGTGTGTAGTGTGTTCTGGATACGCTTCCCATTCCGCAAACTGGCGAGTTTGACACGTTCCTCTTTCAGCATGTTTTTCTCTTGCTGTTTGACAAACCAGTACACACATACTGGCTCAGCGTCTGGTTGGCATGCGCACTGGATCACAATGTCGTCTGACTCACACGTCACAATATCTTCACCATCTGAATGATGTAGCACGGATTTTCTAAAGTGTGTATTTCTTTGTCTGTCTCTTAGCCTTCTCTGTACGGATCTATCAGATAGAGTAGCCAGTACTGTTTGACATTTCTTGTGTCGAATGCACCAACAATATTATCATCGTTCACCTCAGGCTGCAAAACACACATATCAGCACAGTCACTACGATCAGACATACAGGGAGGTTCTAAATCAACCGATGATGGCAACTTAACTGATGTTTTTGTGTTGATGTCCTGTGTGTGTGTTGTTGGTAGGTCTATTCCATGTGTATCTACACATGCTGTATTCCCCTGTTCTACTCCACTGTCAGGCAGACTCGAGGCACTGAGGACACAGTCACTTTCACACACAACACTTGCCTGCTTCTCTTTATGCTTTCGAGAGCGTTCAACATCTCGTCGTCTTTGAGAAAACGATTTTTTCCTGTAGTACTGTGCTTGTGTGCTGGGATTCACTGTTGGATCCGCCATGTTGGTTGACACTGTTGTGTCCACTGGTTTCAGTCGCAAGGCAAGACAAAAACCACGCTGTCCCCTTCTCCTGCCACTTTCCAGCTGGAAACTGCATTGTCGGTCAGCAGGGCGCCTAAGGTCCTCTCCACAGCCGCTGGAAGTCCAGTAACTGGCATTTTTGAATGAATTTCTATATTTACTGCTGCTCACAGAAAATGTACGCCCTGTCCGCTTCACTTCTCGTGACCGCCCCCAGAGAGAGAGAGAGAGAGAGAGAGAGAGAGAGAGAGAGAGAGAGAGAGAGAGAGAGGAGAGAGAGAGAGAGAGAGACACACACACACAAACAGAGACACAAGCAGACAAACCGGCATGCAGACAAGCAGACAAGCAGACAGACAGACAGAAAGACATCCCACAGGAAGATAAAGCAAAGACACAAGCTTCCAGAAAGTAATCAAACCTCTAATGTAACAACACAGCCTCAAACAATGCGTGTGGACAGAGATTTTCACAGTGTGCTCAGCATCCATATCTTTTCACCTGCCTCCTCTCTCCACCACACATTACTGTTTTTGTTATCCATGTTATCTGCGCTGTTGTCGGAAACAGTTTACCGGTAGTCTTGTTGATGTGCCAGACTGTCTAAACAAGTGCCTCCCAGCGCCAAACAATTGATGGCACCGGCACCGCCATAACACGTAGTGGCACCTCGTTTCCTGGGCATAAATTGCGTGGATATTAGATGGGATTGGGGCCATCAACGTTAATACACGTCTCTGACATGAAGGGATAGGTATGCATTTTGAATCCTGTCTGCATGCGTGGGGACGGGATAGCTCAGTGGTCAGAGCACTCGCTTTCCTTAAGCTAAGGTAAAGCAGCATCAAGCATGGTTACCATGACCATTAGCATGCCTTGGCTTCAATACAGTCCCCATGTTCACCCAGCTGTAAATAGGTACATGCCCTCTTTAGGGTCAGGGAAGGTAAAGCAGCGAGGGAGAGGAGATGGGCACTGATCTCAATATGCTGGCCCCTAGAGAAGCTGAGGTCTCTGATGTCTTGCTCCCCTACGACCGCCTAGGTTATGAGACACCTTTACCTTTTACTTTTTTACCACATGCAAAGTTTAAATCCTTATCTTAAAGTAAGTGGTGGTCTGCATTCTTGTCTTATTCCAGATCTCTGGTCACTTGGAATTGGGTTCACATTCTTTTGGAATTGAAAAACATTGTTCAGATCTTGTGTGTGTGTGTGTGTGTGTGTGTGTGTGTGTGTGTGTGTGTGTGTGTGTGTGTGTGTGTGTGTGTGTGTGTGTGTGTGTGCGTGCGTGCATGTGTGTATGTATGTATGTATGTATGTATGTATGTATGTATGTATGTATGTATGTATGTATGTATGTATGTATGTATGTATGTATGTATGCATGTGTGTGGTGTGTGTGTGTGTGTGTGTGTGTGTGTGTGTGTGTGACTCTGTGTGTGTGTGCACCCATGCGTGCATGTGTGCGTGTGTGTCTATGTCTGTGTGTGTGAGGTCTGTGTAGTGTATCAGGTAGATGTGCACATCACAGTGACAGACAGCAGAGGCACAGGGCAGGGGCCGTCACTCTTGTCTGTCTTCACACCTCAAGCGTGACGGGCCCTCCCCTCACCACACCTCCCCTCCCTGACCCATTTAGCTGAGTGGCTGGACTACAGTGTTGCAAATCCAGCATAACTCAGTCAAGGGTCTAGGCCCCAGTGCTAGAATTAGAATTAGCCCCTTCTTTTTTTACCAATTTTAAGTGTCGTCAGTTTCTGCTATAGTTAGCAAGGGTCTAGGCCCCATTGCTAAAACTAGACCCTTCTTTTCACCAATTTTAAGTGTGGTCAGTTTCTGCTATAGTTAGCAAGGGTCTAGGCACCAGTGCTAAAATTAGACCCTTCTTTTCACCAATTTTAAGTGTGGTCAGTTTCTGCTATAGTTAGCAAGGGTCTAGGCACCAGTGCTAAAACTAGCCCCTTCTTCTTACCAATTTTAAGTGTGGTCAGTTTCTGCTATAGTTAGCACCAGCTGTGGTGGAAAGGATAGCAGCTGAGAGGAGCTGAAAGTGAGGGAAACTGACAGCTGTGGGACTGACAGGGGTTTTGTGCTGGTCACCATCTCTTTGTCTATGATTATCTTTTGTAAAACCAGAAATAAGCTGATAAAAGATCGTAATTTTATTTATTTTTTATTTTATACCACTTTATGTCACAGCAGATTTCTCTGTGTGAAATTCGGGCTACTCTTCCCAGGAAGAGCGCATCGCCACAAGTGCAGCACCTACCCATTATTCTATTATTTGTTTTTTTTATATATTCAGCCCCGAGCTGCCCTGGAGACTTCAATTCCCTGATTTTTCCTCAGGGATGGTGTCTAAACACCGTGGTGTCTAAACACGACACATCTATGCATGCTGTAATGTTTTTGCTGTAAAACAAAAAACATTGTTTTAGTGGCACAAAAAATATAAGTTTCAGCCCATATCAATGTATACCTTTCTGGAAAAAAGGCAAGAGAAGAGACCAGTAAGGCATAAAATAGACACGGAGGAAGTGACTGGAAGGAATAAAAAGGATACCAGAAATAAAGAGAGGGATAGAAAAGAGGGGTATTCTTGCAAAGAAAATCCAGAAGGAGGAGATACACTAGTTATACTGACAGGCCCATGGGACCCCAAGGGGGGAGTTGTGCATCTTACTGCACACAACTTTTTTTTTTCATAATGGTTTATTGTGATGGTTATGAAGAAAAGAGAGGGTTCAAATGATAGACAGATAAACTTTCCTCCAAAGCTAAGGGTCCACTTTCTCTTTTGCTCTTTCAAACACAACATACACACACACACACACACACACACACACACACACACACACACACACACACACACACACACACACACACATACACACACACACACACACACACACACACACACACACACACACACACACACACACACACACACACACACACACACACACACAAACTGTATACACAGGGGGACTTCATGTAAAAAAGCATATGAGTGCTTATTCCATTATTCTCGATGTTAAAGAATAAATAAATAAATAAATAAATAAATAAATAAATAAATAAATAGATAAATAAATAAATAAGTAAATAATAAATAAACACACACTAACTAACTAAGAAAAAACAGAGAGTGAGAGATAGAAAGAGACAGAGAGAGACAGAATGAATGAATGAATGAATGAATGAATGAATGAATGAATGAATGAATGAATGAATGAATGAATAATCTTAACTTTTTAAGGGTTAAAGAGTAAGCATTATATATTATTTTCAACCGGCCCTTGCCATGATTAGAGAGATAAGGAGAGACAGAGAGAGGGAGGGAGAGAGAGGGAGGAAGACGTAATATTAATTAACAGAGCAATTGCCGGTGCGCAATGGCGAATTTCCTCTGCGTGTTAGTGTGAGATGTTTGAAGTGAGAGCTGCGTTCCTGCTGTACACACGACACCTCTCCACCACAGGAAATACCACGTGACCTGCTTCTGCCTGATGGATGTCTGTCTGTCTGTTCGTCTGTCTGTCCGTTGGTCTGTCTGTCTGTTGGTGTGTCTGTTGGTGTGTCTGTCTGTCTGTCTGTTGGTGTGTCTGTTGGTGTGTCTGTCTTTCTGTTGGTGTGTCTGTTGGTGTGTCTGTCTGTCTGTTTGTCTGTCTGCTGGTCTGTGTTTGTGTGTCTATTTGTCTGTCTGTTTGTCTGTCTGTCTTTTGGTGTGTCTGTCTGTCTGTCTGTCTGTCTGTTGGTGTGTCTGTTGGTTTGTCTGTTTGTCTATCTGTCTCTCTTTTGGAGTGTCTGTTTGTGTGTCTGTCTGTCTGTCTATCCGTCTGTGTGTATCTCTCCCTCTGTCTCTGTCTCTCTCTATCTCTATCTCTCACTCTCTCTCTGTCTGTCTCTCTGTCTGTCTGTCTGTCTATCTGTCTGTCTGTCAATCTGTTTGTCTGTCTGTCTGTCTGTCTGTCTGTCTCTGTCTCTGTCTCCCTCTCTCTCTCTCTCTGCATGTATGTGTGTAGATACATAATTATGTTTGTATATAATTATTCCTTCTGTGTATTCTGCCTGCCTTTTTTTGTCACCTTGTCCGTTTGCTTGTCAGCTTCACTATATTTTTGTTTGATAATGATAACAATAATGGTAAGAAAGACAATGGTAATGATACTAAATGTGGTAATGACCATAACCATGCTGATCGCGACACCACTCTGTTCCTTTGGGGTACAACAATAACGAATATAACAAAGAAGAAGAAGATTATACTGTTGTTGCTGCTGCTGCTGCTGCTGCTGCTGCTGATGATGATGATGCACCACACACACACACACACAAACACACACACACACACACACACACACACACACACACACACACACACACACACACACACACACACACACACACCGATCGACCTATCGACAGACAGACACATAGACAGTACAGACAGAGAGACAAACAGACAGACAGACAGACCGTCACACAGTACAGACAGACAGACCGACAGACAGACAGACCGACAGACACACAAACATATCCACAAACAGGCAGACAGACAGACAGACAGACAGACAGAGAGTTATTTACTCAGTGACAGTCATGCTCCAGAGGTAAACAGACTTCTGCTGGCACAGGCAGCGATAAACAAACAAGCTGAAGTGTTTACAGTCACGCTACCATCTCCCCTCTCCCTTCCCCATCTTTCCATTCCCTCCTTGCTCTCTAACTCCCATGCGTAGCGTAGTAGGTATAAGCAGTTTTGAATGTGTGTTGCTTGCTTTTGTGTGGTATCTTGTCAGTGTGTATGTGTGTGTGTATGTGTGTATAAAAGTGTGTGTGTGTGTGGTGTGTGTGTGTGTGTG
>CM060338.1:1540953-1545953 GCA_030674155.1 Stramonita haemastoma
CCGAAGGACTTTTGGGGAGAGTGGAGTCGGCACTGATGTTAACTCCGGGGGAAAAAATCCCCTCCTCCTTGTGTGGAAATGTGTACATTTACATTTTGTAACATTGTAACAGACAAACGCATGCACTCACACATACACGCACACACAGAAAACATAAAGCAATAAACTCCTACCATTCTTAATCTTTCGAAAAAAAAAGTCAATATAAAAACACGAACAGCTACAATCAACGAACCAACAAATTATAGTTTAAACGCATATAAACGCAATTACAATCAACAAAATACAAATTGTAGCAGTTTTTAACTTAACTATTTATTCTTTTATATCGAGGATAATTGAATAATTACTCGTGTGCTTTTTTAATCCAGTCCCCGTGTGTGTGCAGCTTTGTCAAAACACATATAAGCATACTTAGAATCACCCAAACAACAAACTATAGTATTAGCATATCCAAACATAGTATGTACAATCAAGAAAACAAAAAAACTAAAATACATATTTATATAAACACATACACAAGCAGCTATCTTATGTCCCTCAGCCTCTGTTGTCTTCTAAAACAAAAGTGGAGCCTTTACGTCAGGATGGTGAGTGCTTAGCACAGAAAATCCAGCTGCTGGAATGCAGGACTATCGATAAATGAACTCAGAAAGGCGGATAACGGATGCCCTCATGCGCGCTAAGGCTTTGCATAAGACCAAACCTGAACCATGAACGTAAACCCACGTTAGCAGACAAAACAAAACAAAACAAAATTAAACCAAAGAAAAAAACGTAAAAAGAAAAAAAAAACCTTACTGAAATAAGACGAAGCCGGATGAAACATGAAGGTAAAAAAGATGCTATGGAAGCACAATAGTTAAGAAGACTTCTAAGTCTCTGGGTAAATAGTTTTCATCCTTATCTTTAAGGTGGTTTATTTTCTCTTTTCCTTCTTCGTCATTAAACGCACAAACAACAACTATTGTTGTTTGTCATATGAGTTAAAATCTTTTATTTTATTATTTTAATATTTAAAATTTTATTCTTTTATATCGAGGAAAATGGGATATGTACTATTGTGCTTTTTATGTCCAGTCTCCGTGTGTATGTAACTTTGTAAATGTCATCTGTTCCCACCGGCACACGATGGCATACTCTTACGAAAAGCGGAACAGGTTTTAAGGTGTGCGCAAGATGTTCTGCGTGCGTTCACACACGGGGCCTCGTTTTAAAGTCTCATTAAAAGGACCTTTGGGGAGAGCGGAGTCAGCACTGATGTTAACACCAGGAGAAAAATCCCCTCCAACGGGAATCGAACCCAGGTCGTCAAATAATTGCCATCGCAGTGTTCTGACCACTAGGCTATCCCGCCTATCAATGTGCTGTAACTGGCAAATCCGGTCCGGCACATCCGACTTCGGCGTGAAAGATAATGGTTATATTTCAAGTCTTTCTGACAAAATACAGGTGAATTGAACAAGAGGCAGAAAATAGACAAAAAGAGGTAACAAGGAGAAAAGCAACAAAAAAACCCCAACTAAACAAGCAAAACAAACAGGTAAAAAACTGAGACGAGTAAAAAAAAAAAAAAAAAAAAAAAAAAAAAAAAAAGTGAGATTTGTCGCACAGAATTTCTAGAAGATTGATTAAATACTTACGGGCCTCCTACACCCCCCACGGGGGAGAACCATTTAATTGTCTGTGTTATCTAGGACACGGCTATGCAGAGTGAAAACGAGTGATCAAGTACCAGTAGCCTATAAATTATAAACCTGTAGACGTTTTTTTCTCTCATCTTCCATTCTCAAGCTACTGCAAGTTTGTTGGTGTCTTAACAAATTCATGCACACACGCACGCACGGACGCACACACACACACACATGCGCGCGCGTGCGCACTCACACACATGCGTGAGCACGCACACACACACATGCGGGTGCGCGCGCTCACACACAGACACTCACACAGACACACACAGACACACACAGACACACACAGACACACATATACACACAGACACACAGACACACAGACACAGACACAGAAACAGACAGAGACACACACACACACACACACACACACCACACACACACACACACACACACACACACACACACACACACACACACACACACACACACACACACACACACACACTGCCTGCATTATTGTTTATGGTAAAAAAAATTCTGTTATAATAATTGTTCATGGGTTAGATTTTGTTAGAAATTGGAAGTCTGATTTTTCTGTGCTCAAGAATAACTTTACATTTACTTTTTTTTCTTACATGTTTCTGTAGACTTAGTAAATTAACCCCTACCCCTACTCTAGACCCACCCATCACCCATCCCCTCACCTCTCCCCTATTCTCTTCTGTGTCTTATATCACATTTTAGGGAAGAGAGCTAAAATGAAGACAGACACTGCCTGCAATGTCCTTAACACAAACATGTAAAACAAAACACACTGAGAACAGATGACAAACTTGACAAAACTGCATACACACGGGGACTGGATGTAAAAAATAAAGAGCATGAATGCTTATTCCATTATCCTCGATATAGAAGATTACATTAGAAGGCACCCATCAGTCTCGGAAGACTATGGAGTTGCGCTCTATTCATTAGAGCGCAAAGCCTGGGTAAGTAAGTATGGAGGGCAAGCTGTTACCCATGCAGCAGACACCCCCCCCCCCCCTCTCCACGCCACTGGAATGGTCCATTAGAAAGGCAATGACCGATACGAATGGTTTTAGTGCCGTCGCAGGAGCCACCAGAAAGTTGCCATGTACAGCCCCGAGCCGCCCTGGGACTCCAACCCCCCGATTTTTCCTCGGGGATGGTGTCTAAACACGACACTTGTGTGCATGCTGGGTGGTTTTTTTAAATACAATTTTGTCATCCGCTCCTACCGGCACACGATGGCCTGTTCTTGCGAAAGGCGGAACGGGGTTTTAACGTGTGCGCAAGATGTTCTGCGTGCGTTCCCACACGGGGCCTAGGTTTCTAGTCTCATCCAAATGACTTTGACATTAAGTTCGATTTTTTCGTCAAACAAATAAAATAAAAAAATAAAATAGCCTGCATTCTGGCAATACTGGAGTCAATGATAATCATCAAACAAAAAAGTGCATGGCCTATCATTCTTTGTGACAGCTGTCTACTTGACAACATCTGGGAGAAACATCACTTCCTGTAGAACAGGACGTCTACAACAACTGCATTATTACTGAGAGGAAGTGCAACTCACAATAACTCACAATAACTTCCGGTTTTTGTCTTTTCTTTAGACCCTCCCCCCCCCCCCTTTTTTTTGAAAAAGAATAACTACCACTGCCACTTCTACCATTACCACCACCACGACAAACACCACCAAATTTTAAATTCGAAAAGTAATTGTTGAAAACTGGAACTCTTTACATTCCTTATTGATTGTGCTGTTTCTTTCGTTGTTGTTTTGTTTTGATAAAGACAAATAGGGTAGACACGGTCCAAAAGTGCCCCAAATCATGTTTAAAAAAAAAAAAAATTGCTGGACACATTTATGAAGATCTCCCTGTGCAAATTTAAACAATTTATTCCGGTTGCAAAACATGTCTATAAAAACAGTGAACTTCATCTCATTATAGAAAAAAAGAGGTTTAGGAGTTTGAAACATTTTGTTTGGGCGGCCATATTGGATTGTTTCCTTGGCAACAGTGCAGAAAACTGAGTAATTCTTTGATTTGTATGCTTCACAAGTGATGCCCTTTCAATACATGGCATAACTTTTAACAAGGGCTTGTAAACAAAATGTCATCAGTTTCGACCCCCATGTCCCACCTTAAAGAGCCAGGAATGCCTTTCAGTTCCCCTTTGGGTATTTGATCACTATTGATGATTTGTTATGATATTTTGTGCGGCAAAAATGTGCTATTGAAATGTTATCTGACAAAAATGTGTTATTGAACTTTTGTTATGTATGCTATGGAAACCGTTGTTTGACAAAAAGTGCTATTAAAACTGTTTGTGTGTGTGTGTGGTGTGTGTGTGTGTGTGTGTGTGTGTGTGTGTGTGTGTGTGTGTGTGTGTGTGTGTGTGTGTGCGCGTGTGTGTGTGTGTGTGTGTGTGTGTGTGTGTGTGTGTGTGTACACCTCTAAGCCGGTAGGTGTGTTTGTGTATGTCTTGGGCTAAGTGTAAATTGTTTGTGTGTGTTTGTATTTGTGTGAGATAGTCATTCAGATGGAGCATTGGATAAGTATTTGCTTTCCACCGTCGATTCATTTGTAAAAAGGAACTTTAAATCAGAATGTTTTTTAACAAGAAAAAAAATAACTCAAGAAAGAAAAAAGCGTCACAATACAAAAAAAGAAATAAGGACAAATCACATTACAACAAGTAGTGACAATCTGCTTTTTTCTCCCTGCATATGTGTGTGTGTGTGTGTGTGTGTGTGTGTGTGTGTGTGTGTGTGTGTGTGTGTGTGTGTGTGTGTGTGTGTGTTTGTGTTTGTGTTTGTGTGTATGCGTGCGTGCGTGCGCGCGTGCGTGCGTGGATGCGTGCGTGAGTGCGTGCGTTTATTTGTTTGTTTTTGTGTTTGTTTGCGCGCGCACGCGTTCACACGCATGTTGTTGTTTTATGCTTTTTTTTTGGC
This sequence comes from Stramonita haemastoma, assembly GCA_030674155.1. Taxonomy (NCBI): domain Eukaryota; kingdom Metazoa; phylum Mollusca; class Gastropoda; order Neogastropoda; family Muricidae; genus Stramonita; species Stramonita haemastoma. Next base: position 1,545,571 of record CM060338.1, read on the forward strand.
TATTGTTGTCTGGTTTTATTGTACTTGTTACTTGTTATCTTGTTTGTTTTTGTTCATTTATTTTAATTTCGTTTGCAGCTGCGTTTCTTTGCGTATGTATCTGCTTGTTTGTTTGTTTGTTTGCCTTCTTTTCGAGGGATGATTGATTAATGTGACAAAACAAGAGTTTCAGTTTGCTTTTCTGAAAGCTTCAATTATCTAATAAACTTTGGCTGTGCGCACCTGCTCTCTGATTTCACAGAAGTTGTTTATTTTTGGTTTGGGGTTTGTGTTTTTGGGCTCTACAGTTGAAGTCTTAAATTTTCACCGTCTAAGAATAGGTGGACCAAAATACAACGTCAGCAAAAAATTAGTGTTTCTCTGTCTCTCTGTATCTCTGTTGC
>CM060338.1:1571423-1576423 GCA_030674155.1 Stramonita haemastoma
CAGAAGAAAGAAGAAGAAGAAAAGAAAGAAGAAGAAGAAGAAGAAAAAGACGATATCAGACAGGGACAACAACAAAAAACAACATACACAACAAAATCATACATACATACATACATACATACATACAACATACATACATACATACATACATACATACATCATACAACATACATAACATCATCATCATTACATACATGATGATGTAGTATGCTGCTCATCACACTCCACACATCCATTTTACACACAACACACTTGCAGAAAAGAAGGGAAAGCTTACGAGGGGTAGCTAATAATCAAAAAGGAGCCCAGAAATGAATGGACAATTAGAACATGCCCCCAACAAAGGGCAGAACTGGAATTAAGGAGAAAAGAGGGAATAAGGTCAAAGGAAAATGCAGAGAAAATGAAAAGCAGAAGATGAAGACAGGAAGATCCACAAAACATTCCAAAGATGAGTCCATCCAAAAACAGCCCCAGAACCACACCATTCTAATGGTTGGGAAAAGTTTGGGCCCAAAGGGATTCGAACCACCGCACCTTCGACCGGAATTTTTCGCTTTCTGGACGGGCCGTTCCCCTCCGAAGTACTCCACAAGATTTAAAAAGGGTTTATCATAGAGGTCCTGTGCCCTACAAATAAAAAGGGAAAGGGAAACACACCATTTTCAACGAGAATTTTAACCAGCCCAGTCGGGGAAGAGAAGAAACAAAAAGCCATGGGGCATATTCATAAAGCATACATTCCCCCAAAAATAATTTGGTATTCGTAGCATAGTAGCCAAGTCATTGACTTTAAAGTTTATTAGGCCATGCGAAAATACATGACATCAAATTAAAGAATTTAGGTATGTTTTGTGTGGCATAAATTTTAAAATTTTGTATGTATTTTATGTTGTAATGTATGTATTTGGGATTATGTATTTTTGTATGTATGTATTATGTATGTAAAGTATTTATGTTGTATGTATGTATGTGTTGTTTTTTTGGTGTGTGTGTTTTGTGTGTTGGTTTGGGGTCCATGTCAAGTTTTTCAAACCCAAAGGAAAACACCCATCATCATCATCCCCGCAGCACAGCAGCAGCAGCAGCAGCAGCAGCAGCAAAACGCCCCGGGACACACCCCTCATAATCATCAAATCATCATCATCATCATCATCATCATCATCATCATCACCCCCCATCATCATCATCACCATCACATCCATCATCATCCTCCTTGATGTTGTTCGGTAAGAATAACTTAATCTTCTTTCAAATTTCAATAATATAACTCCCACGCGTGCAACGGCGCCCCCCCCCACGACCCAACACACACACAACACACACACACAAAAAATCATACACACAAAAAACCCTCCCCCCCCCTCTTCCTTTCAAAAGCACCCCATAACATCTTGCGCACACATGCAAACCCGTTCCACTTTTAAAAATGGCCCATTTCGTGCAGGTTGGAACGGATGACAGAATTGACAAAACTTGCATACAACGGGGGGGCTAGAGTAACAAAACACACGAGTGCTTATTCCATGATCCCCTTAAAAAAAATCAAAGAAAAAAATGAATAAACTATAAACGACACAGACACATCATTAAAAAAGAACAACCCCAAAATCAAAACAAAAAGAAATTTACAAATGACGAAACTATCCCACCTGAAAGTCCGGTAGAAGTCATACCAACCCTTGAATGAACATCACAGACGAAGCAAAAAAACCATAGCCTACAACGCCAGTTGAAAAATCCCCACAGCAAATATCTCCTCTTATCCTCTCATAAACTCACCCCATCACCACACAGAAAATCCAGAAGCACAACACCGCCACCTCCACTCGGCCAACCAGTTGACAACTGTGCCCCAGATCTCCAGGGCTAACTCTCGCCTCCCGAGGCACCGGAAGTGACGTCGGAAGTACTAAGTGTCGGGGGAAGTGGGGTGGGAGCGGAGGGGAGGAGAGGAGAGGGGAGGGTGGGGAGGAAGGGGGGGGGAGAAAAAGAGGGGGCCGCGAAGTCCTAAACCCGAAAAAACAACAAGTACGAGGTGTGATCGTCACGAAGTAATTGTAGGGCCCGGTTCACCAGAATATACATCGTCGTCGTCATCAATGTCCTCAAGGGTCCTTCTCTACTTTCAGCAGTTTTTTTTTCTTTTCTCTCTCTTCAGTGCGTTTCAGGCTAAACAGGCTCTCCACTTTGATCATGATGAAACCCTGAGGTTTTGTAGGTGTGGGATAAGGATGTTGTACCAGGCTTTTTTTAGGGATTGAAAGTAGGGGGCGGGGGGATTAGAAGACTTAATGTAGCAATAGGACAATATCGAATTCAGGGGTGTAATTTTTGGTTGAAGCTTTTGAAAAGTTTTCTAAATAATAAATTAAATTAAAATATAATAAAAATATAATATCTATATAAACAAATTAAAAAGGAATTTTTTAGCGTGATTTGTAAAGAAAAAAATCGAAGTGTTTCTTCAAATCGTTTACACCATAAATTTCCCAAAATTTTAAAAATAAGAAAAAAAATTTCAAATTCTGATTCCATGTGAAAAAGTTGTTGTAAATTTAAATGTCACTACAATGGTATTTTGAACCACACCAAGAAACCAAGCTGGATTTTTTTTTGAGAATGGATTATTTTACAGAAAGACTATATTTTAAAGATCTTTTATATCATATTAATATGTTCAGAAAATGGTGAAAAAGAGAGAGAGAAGAGAGAGAGAGAGAGAGAAAAGAGAGAGAGAGAGAGAGAGAAGAGAGAGAGAGAGAGAGAAAAAGAAAAAGGAAAAAAGAAGAAGGGGACAGACAACAACAGACAAAGACAACAGACAGACAGACAGAGACAAAAAGAAGGGGAAGAAGAAGAGAAGAGAGAAGAAGAAGAAGAGAGATTGCTGCCCACTGCCAAAGATAATGCTAAAACGATGATTTTGATAGGGTGCTGAAAAACACTGAGTGACAAACGGTATAAAAAGACGAAGTGTTGATGACGAAAATTATGACAATGATATAACGACACAAAGACGCGGTAGCAGGGGAAATTCGACAGAAATGCGAGAGTAAAACGGGTTAAGAGCAAAGTGAAAATGCCATGAAGGTGCCCCAAACCTATGCGGTGGTAGGGACCGGGCGTCAGAGACCTCACTTTCTAGGGCCACAGTTGAGGCGGCCCCATCTCCTCTCCCTCGCTGCTTTACCTTTCCCCGCCCCTAAAGAGGCAGAAACCCATTTACGCGGGTGAACTGGGGAACATACTGAAGCCAAGGCGCACAAACGGTCACCCATCCAAGGGGAAATTTTTGTTCAACGCGCTGAACCTTGAAAAGATCAAATGCTCTGACCCCGAGCTCTTTCTGCTAAGAACAATAACAAGATACGATCATTAAGAGAGGGAAAAGGGATGCGAAACGAAAAACACACACACACACACAAAACACACACACACACACACACCCCCAACACACACCCCACACCCAAACAACACAACCAACCCACACACACAAAAAACCCACAACACTAACACACACAAAACACACCCTCCTCCACACAAACAACACACAACTAACACCACAAAACACACACACACAAACACAACACAAAAACCACAAAAAAAAAAAACAAAAAAAACCAACAAATAAAAAACAAAAATAAAAAATAAAAAAAATGCAAAAAAAAAAAAAATTTCGGGAAATCAAATCAATGAAGTGCGTAAGTTTTTTTGTCCTGCCGCACCCATGTGCCTGTTTTTCCTTTTTCTTTTTTTTTTTTTTTTCTTTTTTTTTTTGAATATCAAAGAACCCAGCCCTTAACCAGAAATTTTTCATCCACAAGAACCAGGACTGAATATAGCACAGGTTACGTCAAGGGGAAGCCATATTACATCGTAGTTTGTTGTGTACATGCTTTTTATTTTGTGTGTGTGTGTGTGGTGTGTGTTTTGGTGTGGTGGTGTGTGTGTGTGTGTGTGTGTGGTTCAAAACCACTGCTTTTCTTTGAAGAACGTTAAGGATTGGGGACCCTTTTTCCTTCCTTCCTCCCCCATCTCCTCTCTCTTTTGTCTGGGGGCTAACAGGGGGGGTGGTAATGAGGAATGGTGGGCACTTGTGCAGCGCAGTCTAAAGTTGAAGGAAGCACGTGCTAGCGAACGCAACCGCGGTTCCGGACTTGCGTGCACATACCGGATTCGGGCACTTGACTCGTGACCTGTGGTGGGGATGTTGACGAGGGGGACCACCGGGCGGGTGGGGGGGGGGGGTCTGAGCGCGCGTGCAGATAGAAAAAGTGAATGCGTTTTGGACGTAGTATATAGTGTGATGGGTTTTAGAGGGAACGGTGTGTGTGTGCGGCGGGGCGGGGCGGGGGGGGGGGGGGGGGGGGGGGGGGGGGGGGGGGGGGGGGGGGGGGGGGGGGGGGGGGGGGAGGGGGGTTTGTGTAGTGTTGGTGGTGGGGGGGGGTGGGGTGTGTGTGGTGTGGGTTTTTGTGTGTGTGTGTGTGTGTGTGTGTGTGTTGTGTGTGTTGGTGTGGGGTGTGTGGTGTTTTTAGTGTGTTTATGTAAGCGTGCAAGCGGGGGCAGTACCAAAGGGGAAAAGAAATAGACTTGTGACGCATAAGGGATACTGCCTTCTCCCCTTACCCTGTCTTCTGCGTTGATTGTGACTCACGGCATATTTTTAAAAAACAGCGTGCGTTTGCATCGTCATTGTTTTTGGTTTCTTTTGTTTTCATCAAATTCATTCATGAATGCATGACGCATGTTTTTATGTTGTTACTATTTTCACAATTGCTTTATTTAAACACATGTGAAACCAAAAAAACGAGATGAAAGTGTTTTTTTATGTCAATGAAAACGGCAGCCACTGGCGCAGATGATGATGATGAGGGGAGGAGGAGGAGAAAGGAGAAGATTGTGATGACGATAATGATGAGATGATAAGACATCAGCTGTTTCTAATGTAAGATTGCGTGGCTCAGGTCAAAAACATTTCATTTCAGATTCTATGAAGT
>CM060338.1:1588923-1591423 GCA_030674155.1 Stramonita haemastoma
CCACCACATCGCGCGCGCGCGCACACACACACACACACACACACACACACACACACACACACACACATATATATCTATCTATCTATCTATCTATCTATCTATCTATCTATCTATCTATCTATCTATCTATCTATCTATCTATCTATCTATCTATCTATCTATCTATCTATATGTGTGTGTGTGTGCGTGTGCGCACGTGCACCCACCCACTTATAACCGTACACACGTACACACGCACATTTTCACACTAAACACACACACACACACAGTACAAAACACAACCCCCCCCCCCCCACACACACACAAAACCACCACCACCACCACCACCAACCACCCACCCAACACACACAGAGGGTCAGTACCCTTTATAAACAAGTCAGTAACCTCTGTTACGATTATTACCCTTGTATTAATTTTTTCTTTCTCTCAGTTCTTTTTTTCTCTTTTCCCCTTTTCCCCCCTGCAACATTGTGTGTATAGGCTAATAGGTTCCTCCTACATTGCCAACATCACTGAGGTCAGTGGTCTGGGAGGGCTACAGGAGATGGTAGAACTCAGCAGAGACAGAGAGAGAGAGATGGCGAACCCTGGTGGCATTGCGTGGAACTTCTTTCATCAACTGTGGCGATAGAGACAGTTAGAAGGTAGTAACAGGTATAATTCTTCCCTTACCCCCCTTCCCACCACGACCATTACGACCACCACTCTACTTCTGACGACTTTTGTCTCTCTATGCCCTGTCTGTGTCTGTTTGTCTGTGTCTGTCTCTGTCTGTATGTGTTTCTATCTCTCTGTCTCTGTCCTCTCTCTCTCATATCAAGAAGTTTTTCTTTACATTTACCTGAAATTGTTAATTCCTATTATTAAGAATAGGGATGGATTAAAAAAAGTCTTCCAGTACGTATTTGTAACCATGGGAATAAAGATCTCTCTCTCTCTCTCTCTCTCTCTCTCTCTCTCTCTCTCTCTCTCTCTCTCTCTCTCTCTCTCTCTCTCTCTCTCTCTCTTCCTCTCTCTCCTCTCTCCCCTCTCTCTCTTTCTTCCCTCTCCTCTCTCTCTCCCCCCTCTACCCCCCTCCCTCCCCTCTCTCCCTCCCCACCCCCTCCCTTCTCCCTCTCTATGTGGCTGTGCTCTGAATGGCTTATGAAGGCATGTCCAGTATGAATGATTTATTGCGCCATGTACGTAGGTAGCTGTTTTGAGGGCCGGGGACTTTGTGTGTACACTGGCTATGCAGGTGATTGTCATTATGCCATAGCCACCTCGGCCTATCTTAGCCTATAACTGACCAAGAGCTTGACTTCTTATTTAGAAGAATAAAGGGGCGAGTTTATGAGAATGTGTAGCCTTTCACTTTCAAATTATGTCACGAAGGCATTTATCTGATTGTCATGCCATAGCCACCTCGGCCTATCTTAGCCCGTAAACTGACCAAGAGCTTGACTTCTTATTTAGAAGAATAAAGGGGCGAGTTTATGAGAATGTGTAGCCTTTCACTTTCAGATTATGTCACGAAGGCATTTATCTGATTGTCATGCCATATCCACCTCAGCCTTTTTTTGCCCATACACTTACCAAGAGCTTGACTTCTTATTTAGAAAAGTAAGGGGCGAGTGTGTGAGTGTGTGGAGCCTTTCACTTTCAAATTATGTCAAAAAGGCAGTCACATTCTTCCTTCGGAATGTTCTTGTAACAGTTTGATACTTTCTGAATGTTTGGATGTATTTATTTATTTAGTTTTTAATTATTATTATATTTGTTCTTTTATAACGAGGATAATGGGATAATCAATCATATGCTTTTTTTACACCCAGTCCCCGTGTGTATGCAGTTTTGTAAATGTCATCTCCTCCCACCGGCACACGATGGCCTACTCTTACAAAAAAGCGGAACAGGATTTAACGTGTGCACAAGATGTTCTGAGTGCGTTCGCACACGGGGCCTCGGTTTATAGTGTCATCCGAAAGACTTAAAAAGATGTAAAAAAAGGAATGAGTGCTTATTCCATTATCCTCAATATACAAGAATAAATAAATAAATAAATAAATAAATAAATAAATAAATATATATATATTAATAAATACATAAATAAATACATACATCAATACATATTTCTTTGTTATTTTCGTGCCTCGTCTAGAGCTGAGAAGGTTCATCAATGATATTTTACGTAAGTAACTATTTCTACACACTATTAAAGTAGCCATATGCAGACTTCAGGAATGATACTTCTTATATACTGAGTATAATTATTTTGAATGTGGTGTTGTTGTTGTTGGTGGTGTTGTTTTTAACTGTTTCAGAACTCCCTGGATCTGCATACTGAGTGTATAATGTATTGTTCTTGCAACAGTTTCAGTACTTCATGAATATGCTTTGATACATCTTTTAATTCTCTTACTTCGAGGATAATGGAATAAGCCATCATGTGCTCTTTTTTTTTCACCCAGTGCCCCGTGTGTATGCAGTTTTGTAAAGTTTGTCATCCGTTCCAAACAAC
>CM060338.1:1601423-1608923 GCA_030674155.1 Stramonita haemastoma
CTTGAAGAGAGCGAGTGCTCTGACCACTTAGCTTTCCTGTCCCCCACATATGACTAGTACTAATGGTTATGCACAGCACTGAGGACGTGTTAATTAAGGTGACTTAGTCTAATGCTCAGCTTCACGTGTGTGGTCACCTTCTTCCTATCATTAGCGTAGATGACTATGCAGAATCTGAGGACATCATGATTGAGATTCCTTCCTACATGTCAAGAGAAATACAGCAGAATGTACATTAAAACTTGATATTCATGACATTAACTCATTATTAGTGAATGTTATGCATACATCCTACCTACCAGCACATTCAGAACTGGAGTCTTGCCCAAGACACATTTTAGACATAATTTGCAAGCTGACTTCAAAACTCTTTGAAAACCAAGTACTCCCAAAAAGTGGTATGTGCTTGTTCTCACTTATTATCTTGTGAACACATTCATTTTAATTGCCCTATCTTGACTTCATTATACAAAAAAATCTGGTATCATAGATCTGAAAAGAGAATCTGTGGGTTTACTTACTCGTAGACCAGAAATTGTTGATATTGCTCAAGTTATTTCTCGGTCCGCAATTAATATTCTGTTATATTTTATTTTTCAATTTCATTTATTGATATTATTATTATTTTAATCGTTGGCTTTGTTCTTAGCTACTTTAAATTCTTGTTATACTCTAACATCACCTAGAGTGAACAGACTTAAAAAAAAACCAAACCAGCAACAGTTCCTTCCTACAAGTAACAAAACAGCAAAAGCCATTTCCGTTCTCAAATATATGCAACACTAGGACATTCTCCACTCAGTCCATTACGGTGCCAGCCCATACCAGTGGGGGAGAAATATTAACAGCTGTGTCAGTCCAGTACATCTGCTGATAGCGATCTGACACGTCCGGCTTTCTGCTTACCTGTAAAGTGCTGTCAGCATTATTGACAGCGGAGAAAAAAGGCTTGGTGGTTTTATCCTCCATTTTGCCCAGACGCGCCGCGGAAAATTGATAGGGTCATATTGAAAACATGCTGCTCGTTTTATCATGCACTGTGCCGTTACATTATACTTTCGAAAAATAGAGATTACAAGTAAGGAGTAAGTTAGGTAGATAGTTAGTAAGTAAGTAAGTAAGTAAGTAATAAGTAAGTAAGTAAGTAAGTAAGTAAGTAAGTTAAGTAAGTTAAGTAAGTAAGTGAGTAAGTAAGTAAGTAAGTGAGTGAGTACGTAAGTAAGTGAGTAAGTAAATAAGTAAGTAAGTAAGTAAGTAACTGACTAACAAACTAACTAAAAAACAACAACAACTAAATAACTAAGAAAATAACTAAGTAGCCCAATAACTAAGAAAATAACAAAATAATTACGTAACTAAGTAATCAACTCACTGACAGACTCACTCACTCGCTAGCTGACTAGCCAACTAAGTAGCTAACTAACTAGTTAACTAAATAACCAACTAAACAAGTTAACCAACCAACAAACCAACTAACTAACTCACTAACTAACTAACTTACGAACGAGCGAAACAAACAAATAAATAAATCAAAGAAAGAAAGAAACAAGCAAACAAACACACGCATGAATAAATAAATAAATAAATTTATAAATAAATGAAAGAAGCAAAGTCGTAACCATTGCACACAGTAGGCCATTAAAAACTGGCACTGTGCACGCATGAGCTATAAAACCAGATTTAGAGATTCATACACTGTCAAATTCTAATTCCTCCCCTGATCAGAATATAAAAGATCAGGTTTATTGCACCACCCACCACCAACTAACCCTCTTGGCTTTTATCCTAAACAGGTAATATGTACCAACATAAGCCACACTGACAGACATGCATGGTCACACCAAAGTCATAGAATAATTTTTTTTTAAACCTACAGCAAACCCAACAACAACATCCCTCCAATAAAAAAAAAACCAAACAAATAAAACACACACACACACACACACACACACACACACACACACACACACACACACACACACACACACACACAACACGCACACGCACACAACCACCACCACAGCAACAACAACAACAAAAAACAGCAACAAAAACCAAACAACCAACAAAACAAAACAACAAACAAAAAAACCCCCAAAACCCACAAAAAACACACCAAACCAAACACCACCAGGGTGGACTTAAAAGTTGAACAAACTGTGGGTATCAATGCTTGTAGAACGCTACATGCACCCCGGGTGGAGCTAATGTATGCCACTTCACGCTTTCTCGGTGTACTTTTTGGCACAATGGCGCGCCTTGCCGCCAGCCCAGGAGAGAAAGAAGGACAGCGATCTGTCCCCCAATGAACCCAGTCTTTCTTCTCCTCCTCTCTTCGGACTGAAGCTGGGGAGGGAGGGAGGGTGGGGTTTGGGGGTGGGGGTCAGACAGACAAAATACTACTAGCAGTATGTTTTTGCTTTTATGGAGAACTGCGGGGGGAGTGAATGAAACGTGGGTTTGTCCTCATTTCTGGCTGGCTTTTTGTAAACACGGGAATCTGTTATATCTCTGTCTCTGTGTCTGTCTGTCTGTTTGTCGAGTCTCTCTCTGTCTCTCTCTGTGTCTGTCTCTCACTCACCCATTTACTAGCCGACTATACATCTATACATATATTTAAATATATGAATATATATAATATATATATATATATATATATATATGCATTGGCACATTATAATATAAACATATATAAATATATGAATATGAATATATAGATATGTATATAATTATGTATACATACATACATTATATATAAATAATATGTACATATATATATATATATATATATACATATATATATATATATATATATATATACACATACATATATTTATACATATATATAATGAGTGTGTGCATCGGCACATGTAAGTGCGCGCCCATGCGCGCGCATATGTATATGTATGTCTTTGTGTGTGCTCGCGTGCACGCAAGTATGTGTGTATCTATGTATGTGTGTGTTCCCGCGTGCAAGCAAGTATGTGTGTGTGTGTGTGTGTGTGTTAAATGTGTGTGAACATGCACGCGCGCGCGTGCGTGTGTGTGCGCGTGTTTGTGTGTGTGTATGTGTGTATGTGTGTGCGTCTGCACAGCACGTCTGCTTGCATGTCCACCAGTGTGTTTTTATGCACACACACACTAACACGACCAACAACATCCACCCCCACCCCCTAACACACACACACACATACCACACGCCCCCCCCCCCCCCCACACACACACACGCACACACACATCTACCTAACCATAACACATCCCAAAACAAAACGAACGATACTTTTCTCCTATATTCTTTCTCTTTCTTTTTTTCTTTTCTATATCAGTTCCCCCTCTAGTTTGTACCGTGAGAACCAAACCCATGCCTTCAGCACAGGGCCATACATACAGGGCAGGCAGGCAGGAGAGGTCTCCTCCTCCAGTGACCACTTGGTGCAGACTTCAGGGACGAGGGCTGTACTGCTGGTCACTTAGTACGAGAGGGGACACAGCTAGCCTAGTAGGGAGGGGGCAGCCAGTTAGCCAGTGTCTCATTAACTTTGTACGTATGTATAGTACAGTACATAAGTACCAGTAGGCTAACCGAGTTGACTTGACTTGTAGGGCGGTTTTTCTCTCTCTCTCTCTCTCTCTCACTCTTCTCTCTCTCTCTCTCTCCTCTCTCTCTCTCCTCTCTCTCTCTCTCTCTGGAGCACAGAGGGGTGGGAGGGGGGCGAGGGTGTGTGTGTGTGTGTGTGTGTGTGTGTGTGTGTGTGTGTGTGTGTGTGTGTGTGTGTGTGTGTGTGTGTGTGTGTGTGTGTGTGGTGTACTGTAACAAATACAGTTTTTGCAGATAAGAATAATTATGGCATGAAAAGCAGAAAAGTGACTGCCATTCACAAGTAATAATTCACACAAAATCAATTCAGGAATCCATCATTCTATCTCTCGGTCTCGCGCTGTCCCTATAAAAGAGCTGTCTCAATTCCACTCGAAGAAATATGCCCTAAGTTAGTCTTCGAAATAATAAAAATGAAATAATGTATAGTATATCACAAACTTGCAAGAAACCCACAAAAAATCACCAAAAGAAACAAGAAAGAAAAAATATACATAGACAAAAACTGCAGTGTGTATGCTTGAAACTCTTAAACACACCTGCACTTTCAATAATATTATTCCTTTCGTAACCCTACATTCTCCAGCTTCTGAAGATAATTAGATGCTCTTAAAACACTGGCTGTGATTAATTTTGGCTGGCTCTCCACAAAAGCCTAAGGGCTAAAACCATTTTGTTCCTTTGACGTGTTTTGAAGTTCAAAACGTAGCTTCAAGTGGTTTGACGTCAATCCCTTTAACGTAATGATTTTACATAATATTTTCTGTAAAGTGTCCTGAGTTTGTGAACAAAGGTGTGTGTGTGATATGGAGGATGAACTCTCTTCATTTGCACTGGAAGGTGAAAATGAATCTTCTTATCATTGCAGATTAAATAATTAATGATGTTTACGCTCACTCGAGACTATTTCTAACTTAGAAGGGATTTATCTATGTTAATCTTTGAAGTTATAGTAGTAGCAGTATCTATCTATCCATAGTCTGGCGGCTGTGGGGGCACCCCTGCAGACTTGACAGCCAGCTCCCTTCATTCCTCGTCTGTTTTGCCTTTTCAAAAATACTACATTATATATTGTTATATAAAAAAGATGGAAATTATCTGCACATTTGTATTTTTGGGTCTTATAGAGATGACACGAGCGATGCCAAGTTTACTTGACAAATGATTTAGTACGCTGGCAGAAAACAACAGATAACAACAGCAACAAAAACAACAACCACAGTAAGAAAACCCCCAATTAAAAACGCACAGTATCTGGCTATACTAAACGCGTGCTTCAATCATAAGACTAACTGTAGGCGGGACAGCCTAGTGGTCAGAACATTGCGCTCGCAATCTGACGACCCGGGTTCGATTCCCGTCAAAGGAGATACTTTTCCCGGGTTAACATCAGTGCTGACTCCACTCTCCCCAAAAAGTCCTTCGGATCAGAATATAAACCGAGGCCCTGTGTGCGAACGCACGCAGAACATCTTACGCTCACGTTAAAACCTGTTCCAATTTTCGGAAGAGCAGGCTATTGTGTACCGGTAGGAACGGAAGACAAAATTTACAAACTGTATGTACACGGGGAACTGATAAAAAAAAAGCACACGAATGCTTATTCCATTATCCCCGAAATAAAAGAATGAGTTAAACACACACACACACACACACACACACACACACACACACACACACACACACACACACACACAGATTCACACACTCACACACATACACATACAGAGTCACACACACACTAACACACACACACCAACTCGCGCGCGCGCGCGCGCGCTCATTGTCTGTGCTCATCTACGCGTGGCAACCTGCACTTTGTGAGCTATTTGATGGATGTGAGGAGAAACGTACAATAAAAGCAAAAATATAGGCTTACATGAATGTCATAGTGATGAATCATCAAGGAGAGAGAGAGAGAGAGAGAGAGAGAGAGAGAGAGAGAGAGAGAGAGAGAGAGACAGAGAGACGACAGACAGACAGACAGACAACAGACAGACGAAGAAGACAGACAGACAGACAGACAGACAGACAGACAGACAGAGCAGACAGAAGAGAGTGACAGACAGAAAGCAGGCAGAGAGAGACAGAGACAAAGACAAAGACGGGACAGAAGACAGACACAGACGAGAAGACAGAGAAGAAGACAGAGAGAGAGACAAGAGAGAGAGAGAGAGAGAGAGAGAGAGAGAGAGAGAGAGAGAGAGAGACAGACAGACAGACAGAAACAGACAGACAGACAACGACGACAGACAGAACAGAGAGAAGAGAAGACAGCAAAGGAGAGAGAGACAAGAGAAAAGACGGAAGAAGAGTGAGAGAGACGTTCCAAGAGTTACTAGGGACATGAGCATGACACTAAACATGACCAGTGTCCAGAACAGTTGACAGACACACTACACTGGAGGGCTTGCCAAACACTGACCAGTCCCTCCCCACCCTCCCTCCTCTATCCCCCCTCCCCTCCCTCACTCTCCCCCACTACCCATGCTCCCGTCTCTTTTATTCTTTTTTTTCTGTCTTTTTTTCCCCCGTTTGATAGGTCTACCAATCCCATCCTATTCTGTCTCATTAACGCCAACTTTTTTTCTTTTTCTCTCTCCGTCTTTGGTTTTTCTTTCTTTTTTTTTCGATTTTTGTGGTCTGTATTCTCTTTTGATTTCGTCCCCTTTTTTTCCCTCGTTTCCTTAGTATTTTCCTGTTTTTCTCTCCTTTTTTTCCCGTCTGTGTTTCTATTTCTTTTTTTTCTTTCTTTCTTTTTTCTTTCTTTTTTCTTTCTTTCCTTCCTTCCTTCCAGTTTTTGTTGTTTTTGCTTCCTCTCTTTTTTTTTCCTTTTCGTTTTCTTTCATTCGTGCGTATTTCAGATCTTAACCCTACCCCCACCCCTGTTTACTTTACTTTCTTTCTTCTTTTTTCTCTTAACATATGCAAAAAGTTGTATTCATTCTGAAAGACTTCAGGATGTTTGTCTCAAGAGGAAGTTAAAGATGAAATGTTGCTTTATACTTCCAGCACACTCCATTTCCACCTTTTCTTTCTTTTTTTTTATTGAGGAAATAGTAGTGGAGGAAAATTAAGTGCAGTTAACCACTTACAGTTCTCAATCAGTTTAGGAAATGACTTATCAAAGATTCAATGAAAAAAAAATAATTCTTAAGGAATAATGTCTTTGAATGGCAGCATTTTAGGCATTCTTGAATAAGAACCATGCCTTTGGCCTGACCTGATTTTCTTTCTTTCTTTTCTTTTCATTTCTTTTCTTTTCCTCCCACATCTGGCCTTGTGGACAGAACGAGCACCATGTCTTCTAACGTCAATGATGGGCGCGGGTTTGAGTCTTTGAGATTTGTAGTTGATGAAAAGACAGATCGTGTATTTTTGGGGTGACCGCCAAGGTTTTAGTTTTAAAAAAGTGTCCAAACAACAGTTAATAGCATCATCACATCATCATCATCAGCAGCAGCAGCAGCAGCAGCAGCAGCAGCAGCAGCAGCAAGCAGCAGCAGCAGCACAGCACAACAACAGCAACAACAACAACAAACAACAACACATTGCTCATAATTAAAAGGAGAAAAGTCGTCTCTTTGACTGCTTCCCGAGACAAATCTCAGATTATAAGTCACCGACTCCAAACTCTGCATAAAAATAACACAGACCCTTTCAAGACTTCTCCTTCACTTCCACCTCACTGCTCCTGATCCGCAGTCCGCGGGGGCACCACTGAAGATTTTGCAACCAGCTTCCTCCACTCCCCACTGTCAAGACAAAACTTCTAAGACTTGAAAAATGTAAAAAGTAAATTTGTATCCATAATCTATGTTGTCATAGGGGAGCGACCGCGTCAGAAACCTAGCTTCTCTAGGGGTCAACATATTGAGGGCAGCGCCCATCTCCTCTCCCTC
>CM060338.1:1624103-1626603 GCA_030674155.1 Stramonita haemastoma
TCTGAATAAACCAGACTCAGAATAAACCATACTCTGAATAAACCAGACTCTGAATAAACCAGACTCTGAATAAACCAGACTCAACAGGAACCTAATTCAGAACAAACCATACTCACAATAAGCCATACTCTGAATAAACTATACTCTGAATAATTCAGACTTTGAATAAAACGGACTCGGAATAAACCAGACTCAGAATAAACCAGACTCAGAATAAACCAGACTCAGAATAAACCAGACTCCAACTAAACCGGACACTGGGTAAACCATACTCGGAATAAAACAAACGTGGGATAATGCAGACTCGGAATACAACCGATTCTGAATAAAACAGACTCGGAATGAAGCGATTTCGGAATAAACCAGACTCAGAATAAATCAACCAAGCCAGGTCAGGCCAGGTAAGATAAGACGAAGTGAGACTTAAGTTAACCTGATTAGTTTTTTCTTTGACACGTTTTACACAATAGACTTGAACCACTTGAGTATGATAATTGCTCCACTTGGTGTGTGTGTGTGTGTGTGTGTGTGTGTGTGTGTGTGTGTGTGTGTGGTGTGTGTGTGTGTGTGTGTGTGTGTGCGTGCGTGCGTGCGTGCGTGCGTGCGTGCGTGCGTGCGTGCGTGCGTGTGTGTGTGTGTGTGTGACAGATGGACAGACAGACTGTCTCTACAATACAGACAGGCAGAAAGGCATAGGAAACAGAAACAAACATGTAGACAGAGAGAGAGAGATAGATAGGAACAGAGACAGAGCAAGACACAGAGTATATGGAAGTGAGATGCGAGGAAAAAAGGAAGAAAAAGAAGAAAAGGAGAAGAAGAAGAACAAGAAGAAGAAGAAGAACAAGAAGAAGAAGAAGACTGAGAGAGAGAGAGGAAGGAGAAGAGAGAGAGAGAGAGAGAGAGAGAGAGAGAAGAGAGAGAGGAGAGAGAGAGAGAGAGAGAGAGAGAGAGAGAGAGAGAGAGAAGACAGACAGACAGACAGACAGACAACAACAGACACACAGACACACAGACACAGACACACACACACACACACACACACACACACACACACACACACACACACACACACATCCAGACAGAGGTAGGCACACACAAACAGAAACGGCGGGACAAGAGGATAAAAAAAAAGAAAACAGGAGAAAGAAACGACCCTTGCGGCACCCCACATAGAGCACTCATAAAAATGATGCCGGCTGGCCCCACAGACATCAATCTGCACCGTCTATGTTCTATCTGGGGAAAAAATCAGAATCAAAGCCATACCCAGGTCGTTCCACACATTGGAGGCATTGTTTAAGGTCTGTGGCTCTCCCTCCTTCACCCTGAACGTGGCGTCAAACGCGACTCGCAAATCTAATCGGACCATGACTTTTTGCGAAAGGGAAAAAAGGGGAAAGTTCATCGGGTGGGTTTCTACTAGTTCCTTGACCTATAAAAATGGTTCCTTACCCCTGTATTGTATAGGACAAACGTGGGTGGCGGTGGTGGTTTTATTTGTTGGTATGTTTCTTGGTTGTGGTATATATATTTTTTTGTGGTTATATTTTTTGTGTTTTTTCTTTGGGGATTGGTTTGTAAGAGTCTCGCGCGGTTTCACTGTTTTGTTTGGGGTTTCTTTTTTTGTGTGTTTTTGTTTGTTTCTTCAAGCCTTTAAGACTTTCGGTCACACTATTTTTATGTTCTTTTCTACTACTACTACTACTACTACTACTACTACTACTACTACTACTACTACTACTACTACCACTACTACTACTGCTGCTGCTGCTGCTACTGCTACTACTACTACTACTACTACTACTACTACTACTACTACTACTACTACTACTACTACTACTACTTCTACCATTTATCTATTCATACTTTTATATCGAGGATAATGGAATAAGCACTTATGTGTTTTTATACACCCAGTCCCAGTGTGTGCAGTTTTGTAAATTTTGTCATCTGTTCCCACCAGTACACAATGGCCTACTCTTCCAAAAAGCGAAACGGCTTTTAACGTATACGCAAGATGTTCTGCGTGCGTTTGCACACACGGGGCCACGGTCTATAATCTCATCCGAAGAACTTTTGGGGAGAGTGGAGTCAGCACTGATGTTAACTCCAGGCAAAAAAAAAAAAACCCACCCTCGAACGGGAATCGAACCGGGTCGTCGTCAGATTTTAAGTGCAATGTTCTGACCACTAGACTATCCCGTCCCCCTATACTATACTGTACCACTACAACCACAACCACAACACAGGCACTGCATTACAGTGGCTATCTCTAAGCTCTACTGCTGCTACTCTAACTAGCAGACACGCAAAGCACTCGCGGCCAGCCGTCAAGATTAGGCCAACTTTCCGTCACATCTTTTCCGGCTTGCCGCAAGAATACATCATAAATCCCTCCTACCCCCACCCTCCCTTATTGTCCCCCCACCCTCCCTCACTCTCTCCCAGACCCCCTCTTCCTCCTCTCCCCTCCCCTTACCTCCTTAAGTCCGAAAAA
>CM060338.1:1632060-1634560 GCA_030674155.1 Stramonita haemastoma
AAAAGAAAAAAAGAAGAAAAAGTAAAAAGGCATGAATGTAGGAAGACAGACAACACATCTCCCCCAAACTTCGGAGGATTAGTAGTTATGGAGGTGATCTCTGTAGGAATATGAAATTGTGTGTGTGTGTGTGTGTGAGAGAGAGAGAGAGAGAGAGAGAGAGAGAGAGAGAGAGAGAGAGAGAGGAGAGAGAGAGAGAGAGAGAGAGAGAGAAGAGAGAGAGAGAGAGAAGGGGGGGAGAGAGAAGGGGTGGAGAGAGAGTAGAGAGAGGAGAGAGAGAGGAGAGAGGAGAGAGGAGAGAGGAGAAGAGAGAGAGAGACAGAGACCGAGACAGAGACCAGAACAGAGAGAGGACGTGGCGGCACAATCGAACTGAATGTCAAAGTCATTCGGATGAAACTTTAAACCGAAGCCCCGTGTGCGAACGCACGCAGAACATCTTGCGTACACGTTAAAACCCCGTTCCGCCTTTCGGAAGAGCAGACCATCGTGTGCTGGTAGGAGCGGATGACAATATTATAAACAAAAAACAGCATGCACACAGGTGTCGTGTTAAGACACCATCCCTGAGAAAAAATAATGGGTAGGCGCTGCACTTGTGGCGACGCGCTCTCCCTGGGGAGAGCAGCCCGAATTTCACGCAGAGAAAGCTGCTGTGACATATAGTGGTATAATAAATATAATGTCTGTGATTGTGTGTGCGTGCGGTGTGTGTGTGTGTGTGTGTGTGTGTGTGTGTGTGTGTGTGTGTGTGTGTGTGTGTGTGTGTGTGTGTGCGCCTGCGTGAATATGTGTGTGTGTGCGTGCGTGCGTGCATGTCTGAATGTGTGTGTGTGTCTGAGTGCGTGCGTGCATGTCTAAATGTGTGTGTGTGTGTGTGTGTGTGTGTGGTGTGTGTGTGTGTGTGTGGTGTGTGTGTGTGGGGTGTGTGAGAGTGAGTGCGTGCATGTGTGAATGTAGTTTGTGAAAAGGGCACCATGGAGAGGATGTGAGATATTTCACAGCAGTGCATAATAATTCCGATTACATAAAAACAGTTGCTATGGATGTCATGTCGTGCCCATCCATATCTAGGGTACATTGCCAACAATACTCTCTTTGTCACTGTCTGTTTACGTTTATCTGTCTGTCTGTCTACCTGTCTGTGTGTTTGCATGTCTGTCTGTCTGTCTGTCTGTCTGTCTGTCTGTCTGTCTGTCTGTCTGTCTGTCTGTCTGTCTCTCTCTCTCTCTCCTCTCTACTCTCTCTCTCTCCTCTTCTCTCTCTCTCTCTCTCTCCCTCTCCTCTCTCTCCTCTCTCTCTCTCTCTCTCTCTCTCTCCCCTCTCCACCACGATATCCCTTATCCCCTCCCTTCCTTTTCCTACCACACCAACTACCTCTCCACCACCTCACCCCCCTCACTCTTTCCTCTTCCTGTGACCTCGAAGACTCAACAGCCTGTGATCATGATACCTTCGGCTCCTGTTTCAATAGCCCTCCCCCCTCCCCCCCCCCCCCGCCTCTCCATCCTGTCTTCACCCCCTCCCCACATCACACCCCCACACAGGAAGGGCAGCAGACCTTAAACTTGACCGTAGACACAGACACAGACAGACAGACAGACGGACAGACAGACGCACTTACACGCACACACACAAACACACACACACTACAAAGACAGATACACACACACACACTTACACACACACACACACACACACACACACACACACACACACACACACACACACACAAATACACACACACACACACACACACGCATGTATGTGTGTATATGTGTGTGTGTGTGTTTGTGCATATCTATGTCTATATATGAATATATACGTATACACATTGATATATAAAGGTTAATGTGTCCCATAACCTATGTGGTCGTAGGGGAGCGAGGCGTCAGAGACCTCAGCTTCTCTAGGGGGCAGCATTTTTGAGGGCGGCGCATCTCCTCTCCCTCGTCGCTTTACCTTCCCTGACCCCAAAGAGGGCAAGGCACCCATTGAAAAGCTGGGTGAACTTGGGGACTGTACTAAAGCCATGGCGCCCAAACGGGCGTCACCTATCCAACTGGTAACCAGGCTCGATGCAACTTGACTTTGACTTGGGGAAAGAGAGCACTCTGACTGCTTAGCTGTCCCGTCCCCAATATAGCACTATCATAATTATTCATACTGTTTTGGTTTTATAGTCTAGTGGTTATGGGCCTTTTATATAATTATGTTGGAGTTTTCACTGGGTAGTATGATAATGTTTTATCATAATATTTCTGTTTGCTGTCTGTGATTTCCTTCTTCCTCCTTAATACTCCACCCCCTCCCCGTCCGCTCCAACACTTTTTTCTTGTTATTGTTCTGTTATTGCTCTTAGTGGTGATGGGTGATTATCATTATTGTATCATTATTATAGTTATCATTAGTATTGATTTATTTGTCTGACAGATTTTGTCTGTTTGATTGTTATTGTATAGATATGGTGTCCCATAACCAAAGCGGTCGTAGGGGAGCG
>CM060338.1:1637060-1639560 GCA_030674155.1 Stramonita haemastoma
CAGTGAAGTTATGCAAGACTCCTGGAAATGGGCAATTTTGATACTTTAAATCCTCCCCATCCCCATCCCCACCCTCTCCCCCCCCCCCTCCTCCCCCTCCTCCTCCCCCCCCTACCTTCCCCCTCTCCTCCCCCCTCCTACCTCCCCCTCCTCCCTATCCCCCCCCTACCTCCCCCTCCCTATCCCCCTACCTATCCCCCCTCCCCCCCACCTATCCCCCACCTATCCCCCCACTACCCCTATCCCCCCCTCTCCTACCCCCCCACTATATCCCCCCATCCTTCCCCTCCCCCTCACCCTCTATCCACTTCCCCCTCCTATCCCGCTATCCCCTTCCCCCTCCTATCCCCCTCCTCCACTATCCCCCCCCTCTCACCACTATCCCCCCTCCCACCTTCTCCCCCTTACCTTTCCTTCTCTCCCCTCCCCCCACCTACCTATCATCCTTCTCCTTCTCCTCCCCCTCCTTGTCTATACCATCTCACTCCCCACTCTGCCTATCCCCCTTCATCCCCATCTTGCCTATCCCTCTCTCAAACAAAAAATAAAAAAGCACAAACATGGGAAGATAGACAACACATCTCCTCCAAAGCTTGGAGGATTAGAAGTTAGGGGGCGATTCCTGTAGAGATCTGCCATTCCTAATTCAAAGCTCAAGTTGTTGCCTTCATAGTTTTGCAACGTATTATTACACTAACATTCCACACTTTAAGGGTTCTTTTCCCATGTCTGATCAGAAATTGAAAAAAAAATTAATCTTAAACATTTCTTGTCACCATGTACTGTTTCAAACAGGTAAACTAGCACAGTCCACAATTTTGTAATATAAATTGCTGCTTCTTTACATTAGATACAGATTTTCCTCTAGACTTCTGAGTAACTTTAATAATAAAAAGGAACATAACTGGATGACAGCCTTTGAAGGGGGGTAATATTGCCTTAAAATAAATTAATGCTTTATCAGCTTATAGAATGTATCAGAAATTCTAAATACATGCGGCATAAATTAACACAGGTAAAACAATTACAGTTTGAAGACAGTTACCATTGGCAAATTTGTGATCTGGGGGCAATGCA
Source organism: Stramonita haemastoma (assembly GCA_030674155.1). Classification (NCBI taxonomy): domain Eukaryota; kingdom Metazoa; phylum Mollusca; class Gastropoda; order Neogastropoda; family Muricidae; genus Stramonita; species Stramonita haemastoma. The sequence continues at coordinate 1,638,138 of CM060338.1, forward strand.
GGGACAGATAAGAAATGAAACTGGAGGAGAAATTTTTATGTTTGAAACAAGTGTATCTTGAGACTGGATTGAAAATTCATAAGTAGGCTTTTAACAAAGTGAGAGAGGGGGTAATTCCAGACCGATGGACCAGAAATAGAGAAAGAGAAATCAAACACACCACACACACACCACACACACACACACACACACACACACACACACACAACAACACACACACACACATACTGGATTACACAGTGCTGACTCCACTCTCCCAAAAGTCTTCGATGAGACTTTAAACCGAGCCGTGTGCGAACGCACGCAGAACATCTTGCCACACGTAAATCCTGTCACTTCGTAGAGAGGCCATCGTGTGCCGTGAACAATACATATTTACAAAACTCATACACACGGACCGATGAACAAAAGCACATGTTGCTTATCTGTTATCCTCGATAAAAAGAATGAACAATATAATAAATAAACACACACACACACACATGATTCAAGATTTTAATTCCTTTCACCCTTTTGGGGGTATGGAAGATAAAAACGAATTAACAATACTAATATTAGTATTATCATACTAACAGGAACTGGAAAGCAACAATTCATTGCAAAAAGATAAACAAACAAATTAAAGACTCAAGACATTTTAAAGTATATCATTTCTGTAAAAGACACACTCTACACTTGTGAAAGACAACAAGATGAAAGTTTTAAGAAAAATCTTCAAATGTTATGAGCTTTGAGGGAGACAGGAGAACTTTTCAAGATTTACATTTCCACAGACTGCAAAAATCATAATTGGACATGGGTTGAAAAAAATGCTGAGGAACAAAATCTTGTCGTAAATGTTTAAAGTAGGAAACATTCCATGATAAGAAATGGCACTTTTGAACATACTCTTTCTTCCCGTGGTATGTTATGGAAACATCCAATCTCAATAGAAAGCTTGTGAAAACTGCAACTAAATTTCATAAGACTGTAAACATACACATCTGGCAGACAAGTTGTATATTTTTCCATTCTAAAATTGGTTTTATAGTTTTTGTACATAAATGCATCTATATTATCACACAGCTCAGCTCTCCATTCATTAACAAACTTTTTTATCTAAGAGGTTTTGATAATTACATGAACTGGTAGAATTGATAGCTGAACATAGCTGTCTCTCCCACAAAGTCAAATCTGCTCTGCACTAAAATGTTTTGTATTTTATTTAGCCATGCTGATTGAATCAGAGATTTTCATGAAAGTCATTCATCCTCTGGGAAACATTTGAGGATAGCTTTTCAGGATGAAAGCAAGGGCTACATCCAGAAAGAACCATTTGAACAGAAATAGACAAGGAGTATCTGCCCCCTTCTCCATATTTTAACAAATTTGACATTGTACGCTTTAAACAAAAAACAATTAAAAAAATTTAACTGGAACTTTT
>CM060338.1:1644560-1647060 GCA_030674155.1 Stramonita haemastoma
CCCACGATCCGCGGGACTACGAGATAGCTGATCTGATGATGTTAGATTGTATGCTTGTCTGTTTTAGGAGAAATCGTATTGATGGGATAAAAGCAAGAAAGCGAAAAAGGCGAAAAACAAAAACAAAACAAAAAAAAAAATTAAAAAAGGAGAAGGAAAGAGGTCAATTTGGAGTTGATTCCTGAAGTCCAACCGTGGCTATCTAAAATGTGTGGGGAGAAGGGGTTGCATACGCAAAAATGTCACCATTGATAAACCCCAAAACGGACTCGTCAAGATGATTAGAAAAAGAAAAAAACCACAAAAGAAAAAAACTTAAAATAGATAAAAAGCAAAAAGTTTGAAAATCAAAATTGATAGGCAGTAAAAAGGCAGCAACATCAAGGTAGAAAGACGATAAAAAATCCCACAAACATCAAGATAGAAAGACGATAAAAAGACACAAACATCAAGATAGAAAGACGATAAAAAGACACAAACATCAAGATAGAAAGACGATAAAAAGACACAAACATCAAGATAGAAAGACGATAAAAAGACACAAACATCAAGATAGAAAGACGATAAAAAGACACAAACATCAAGATAGAAAGACGATAAAAAGACACAAACATCAAGATAGAAAGACGATAAAAAGACACAAACATCAAGATAGAAAGACGATAAAAAGACACAAACATCAAGATAGAAAGACGATAAAAAGACACAAACATCAAGATAGAAAGACGATAAAAAGACACAAACATCAAGATAGAAAGACGATAAAAAGACACAAACATAAAGGAAAAAGACCACAAAAGACACAGACATCAAGGTAGAAAGACAACTAGGCTGGAATGGGATGGATTAATTAAGCAGCTGAGAGGAGCTGAAAGTAGGGACGAAATGACAGCTGTGTTCAATATCTGCTTGTTTGCATGTTTGTTTGTTTGCTTGTTTGTTTGTATGTTTTTTCCACTCACCATCATATCCAGTGAACCTGAAGTCCCTCACATACTGGGTATCCCCTTCCTCCCCGGCCTCTGCACGTTGCGGACAGCAACACAACAACAGCAACATCCACACCAACGACAAGGCCACATTGAGGTCCATCCTGGGGAACCACACCCCCTTCCACCATGTCCATCTGACGTCATTCCATGTTTTACTGTGCTGACGTGGTTGCTGACGTGATAAAGTCCTATGACGTAATTCAGTTCTCTGTTCATGGTTGGAACACCCCCTCCCTCCCCGTGATGTCGTAGTCACGTCACTCAGAACGTTTTTCCACACTCTGGTACTCATCATCCTGATATTAAATTGTTGGTTTTTTTTTTAACCGTCACGTGACACTTGACAAATCACGTGAATAAAAGTCTGACCAATGAAAAGCTGTTAGATTAACGGTAAAGTGATTCGAATATGGATTCTTTTTTTTCTTGTAACACGGGTGGTTTATATTTTGAATGATGAAAACACAAAGAGACAAAATGATTGGGTACTGAAGTATCACGTGACATGACGTAGGTTTAACGTCATTTTGCAGTTCCGGTTCAAACCGGCCTTGGCCAGAAACAGGGAGGTCGTGACTTTGAGATGATGCCCAAAACCGTTTGGAGGGAAGGTGTCATCGTTTCGGCGTATCTGAAACAACCCAAAGAAAACAGGGCTATTAGAATCGATGAGAGACAGTAAATCAGTATTTATGATTTATGAAATTGTATGAGGGACAGTGCGTAAATATGATATGAAAATTGTATGGGAAATAGTATGTAAGTATGATACAGAAATTAAATGAGGGACAGTATGTATGATAATTATGGAAACTGTATGAGGGATAGTAAGTAAGGATGATATGAAAATTGTATGGGAAATAGTATGTGAGTATTATATGAAATTGTATGAGGGACAGTATGTAAGTACGATATGAAATTATAATTATGTGGGACAGTATGTAAATATGATATGAAAATTGTAAGAGAAACAGTATGTAAGTATAACAGAGAAGTTGTTCAAACACACGTGTTTACGCATATGTGTGTGTGTGTGTGTGTGTGTGTGTGTGTGTGTGTGTGTGTGTGTGTGTGTGTGTGTGTGTGTGTGTGTGTGTGTGTGTTTGTGTGTGTAAGTGTATGTGTGTGTGTGCGTGCGTGAGCGCGCAAGTGTGTTTGTGTGCGCGTGCAAGTGTGTGTGTGTGTTTGCACGCGTGCAAGTGTGTGCGCACGCGCAAGTGTGTGTTCTCGTGTGCACACATAAATGTGAACAAACAGCAGTGCATGTACGTGTAGCATAGACAAAGAAACAGCCACTGCAGCAGAAACAACAATGGAAACAGCAGGTGTAGCAATAACAGCAGTGACGTAGTACACACACACACAACACACACACACACACACAACACACACACACACACACACACACATACACACACACACACACACACACACACACACACACACACACACACACACACATACAAACACACACTGAGGCACAAATTGCTTACACACACAGAAAGAAA
>CM060338.1:1699560-1704560 GCA_030674155.1 Stramonita haemastoma
TCTTCTTCCTTGTGTGTTCTGTGTATTGTAGTGTTGTTGTGTTGTAGTGTGTTGTGTTGTGCAGTGTTGTAGTGTGGATGTCGTGTAGTGTGATGTGGTGTGATGCGGTGTGAGACAGACAGACGTAATACATACATACATACATACATACATACATACATACATACAGACAGACAGACAGACAGACAGACAGACAGACAGACGGACAAACATACGGACAGAGACATAGTCACACATACACACAAACAGACATACGGACAGACATAGAGACATAGACAGACAGGAGATAGACATGGCACACACACACACACACACACACACACACACAGAGAGAGAGAGAGAGAGAGAGAGAGAGAGAGAGAGAGAGAGAGAGAGAGAGAGGAGAGAGAGAGAGAGAGGGGAGAGGAGAGAGGAGAGAGAGACTCAACACTTCCAAGAAAGGTCAAGAGGTACAAAAGAAAGGAATAAAGAAAGAGAAAGTACTAAAGTAGCAATAAAATCCATCTCACATTGTCATCCCAAACCTACCTTCCTGTCACTTAGTCACCATCTACGACACCACACAGGACCCTTCAGCTTCTTTCGTCATCACAGTATGTCGTCATCATAGCAGTAACCCTGTCACAACACAAAAACACGTCATCAGTGATTCATTCAGGTCTTCAGTGCTTTTCGGGGTCACTTTCAGGGTCTGTCGTCTATGTTCGTTTCCGTCATTGTGTTAACACCTTGTGACAGTTCATGTTGAATGTGTCATTAGAGAATAGAACCTTTGTACTGTGAGTTTGGATTTTATGAGGGGTAGTGAATGTTACGTGGTTGTTTTTTTATGAATGAGAGAGAGAGAGAGAGAGAGAGAGAGAGAGAGAGAGAGAGAGTAGAGAGAGAGAGAGAGAGAGAGAGAGAGAGAATTTAATCCAGTGTCATTTTATATTGCCATAAAATGAGACAAAATAAAGTTTGTGTGTGTGTGTGTGTGTGTGTGTGTGGTGTGGTGTGTGTGGTGTGTGGTGTGTGGTGTGTGTCTGGTGTTCTGTGTGTCTGTGTCTGTGTATCTGTGTCTGTGTGTCTGTGTCTGTGTGTGTGCTCACGTGCGTGTACATGCACATGAGTGTGTCGTTTGTGTGTGTGCACGCGAGCACGCGCGCGCGTGTCAGTGCGCGTGTGTGTGTAAACACCGCACATATCTCTGTATTTATGTATTCTTTATTGTTCTTATCCTTCACATAGTTGATAATTAAAAGATAAAAACATAATAATATATGTAATTTATACGCGCTATATCTTGCAATTTAAAAAAACAAAAAATCAAATCAAAACGTAAACGCTTGCAATCGACCTATACAACACACAATCAATCTACAACGATCTATAGTTTTAGCAAACTTGATGTACACATACACGCACGGCTGTGCGCGACGCCACACACACACACACACACACACACACACACACACACACACACACACACACACACACACACACACACACACACACACACACACAACTGAAAGGTTATACACTTTGGCAGGGTGAGGGGAATCTCAGATGTGAAGGCAGGGACAGAACAGAATGGAAACAGAAGGCGAAAATCTTCCACAACCACAACAATCTGTCGTTTCTTCAAAGAACCACAAAACGACGACTGATGACCTACATACCATAGCCAGGTGTTATCCACAAAAATTGAGATGTTTCCTTTTTCTTCCTTATTTCTTTTTCTTCTTTCTTCTTTCTTCTTCACACCTGTCAGATCCGACAGAATGACAGTGTTTAGGGACAGACCTAATTTTGCCCTGCAGACTAGATCCCCCCCCCCAACATCCTGTCTTCTTCCCTGGTACCCTTCTAGGAACTCAATCCACCCCTGATCACCTACCCGTGTGTATGTCAGGTCACTGTTGGGTGCCAAACCCCTTCTTGCCATCCTTCCTTTCCCCTTCCTTCCTTCCTTCCTTCCTTCTATCCCCATCTTCCATTTATCCGATTTTGTCACTCCATCCCTGCCCCACCCTGAAGTAAAAGGGGGGGCATCGGGGGTTCAAACCGAAACCCTACCCGTCTTCCCTGACTAGGGTAATGAATGGTGCGGGGTAACGCTCTAATCTCTCCCCCCCCCCTCCTTCCTACCTCTTCACGCTGTAGTGACATTTCCCATTTGTTGACTTCCTTTTTTTTTTTTTTAAAGTGAGGGGTGTGTGTTTGTTTCTGCCCGGTGCTTGTGTCTTTTTTTTGTTTTTTTTTTTTTTTTTTGTTTTTGCTGTTTTGTCTGCTTGATGGGTATTGTAAGCATCTCTGTCTAGTCTTTGAGAAGTCGGCCTGTCTTTGTGGGAGACTGTGTCTTCAAGTAGAAGACCTTTAGCCTTTCTTGGGGATGCTGATTTGGTTTTATTTGTTTCTCGTCACGAATGCTGAAATGCTTGGTGGATCGGTGGTCTAGAGGCAACGTGTCTACCTAGAAAGCGAAAAGTCTGGGTCGGAGTGTGCAGTGGTTTGAATCCCGTTTGGGCCCCAAACTTTCCCCCCATCCATTAGACCATGAGTGGTGGTCTGGGTGCTAGTCTTTCGGATAAGACGATAAACCGAGGTCCCGTGTGTTGCACATTATTATTTAACGCACGTAAAAGAACCCACGGCAATAAGAGGGTTGTTTCTGGTAGAAAAAAGCCTCTCTGAATAGGGAAACAAACACAGATGCGGACAGAAAAAGAAAAAAAATGGGTGGCGTTACACCTGTGGCGACGCGCTCTCCTCGGGGAGAGCAAACCCGAATTTCACGCATAGAAATCTGCTATGACATAAAGTGGTATAGAATAAAATAAAATAAATAAAAAATAGAATAAAATTGTGTATGGGACTGTTTTTCTTATCACCACTAAAGTAGAGTTGCATTTCTACTTCGAGGATAAGATGGGAATGAAACCTACCAGGACAGTCAGAAGGTACCTCCCTGCTCTTTCCGATTTTCAACTTACTGTCGTGGGTCTTTTCATATGCACAAGTCCGTAAGCACATTGGTCTGACTTGTAAGAGTCTCCTCCGAAAGTTCTTGGCATTCATTTCAAATTTCCCGGGTCAAACAGAGAAGGTAAGGCAAGGCTGGCAATCGAACCCAGAACATCGTGGTTTCATATCTGTAAGCCTGATGAACGTCTTATCCGTCCTGCCACCTCCTTCTTAGATTTATATATTTTTTAAGAACATCTTTGTCCATTTTACGAGGAAAAGGTGTCTCATAATCTATACAGTCATTGGGGTGGATGGGGGGGAGGGCAAGGTGTCAGAGACCTCAGCTTCTCCAGGGGCCAGCATGTTGAGGGCAGCGCCCATCTCCTCCCACGCGCTTCTTTTACCTTTCATGTCCCTGAAGAGAGCAGGTGTCTATTTACAGCTGGGTGAATTGGGTGACTGTACTGAAGCCAACACGCACGAACGGTCACCCATCCAAGAGGTGACCACGCTCAATGCTCATTACTTGGGGAGAGTGAGTGCTCTGGCCACTTAACTACCCTGACCCCATTCTACCACACACTTTCTCAAATTAAGTAGAAGATCTTGGCCATTCTAAAACACACACACACACACACACACACACACACACACACACACACACACACACACACACACACACGCACGCACGCACGCACGCACCACGCACGCACGCACGCACGCACACACACTATTTTCAAGTGGTACATCTACTTTCATTCTAGAAGACACCTTTTTTTTTCTAAAACTAATTGGTCTTTGTCTATTCTAGGGAGGACGGGACAGCTCAGTGGTCAGAGCACTCGCTTTCCCCAGCCAAGGTTAAGGAAATCGAGCGTGGTTGCCAGTTGAATGGGTGACCATTTGCGCGCCTTGGCTTCAGTATAGTCCCCCAGTTCATCCAACTGCAAATGGGCACCTGCCCTCTTTAAGGTCAGGGAAGGTAAAGCAGCGAGGGAGAGGAGATGGGCGCCATAAGAAAAAAATGCAAAGGTGTCTGTTTGAGGGACCTGAGGAAAGCTAGGTTTATAGCATACAGATGTACAGGTAAGACAGGACCAAAACACGATGAAGAGAGAGAGAGAGAGAGAGAGAGAGAGAGAGAGAGAGAGAGAGAGAAGAGACAGAGAAGAGACGAGAGAGACAGAGAGAGAAGAGAGACGAGAGAGACAGAGAGAGAAGAAGAGAGAGAGGAAGAAGAAGAAGAATGGAAGAAGAATGCGAAGAAGAAGAAGAAGAATTGCGAAGAAGAAGAAGAGATGCGAAGAAGAAGAAGAAGAATTGCGAAGAAGAAGAAGAAGAATTGCGAAGAAGATGGAAGAAGAAGAAGAAGAAGAAGAAGAAGAAGAACGAAGAAGAATTGCGAAAAGAAGAAGAAGAGAAGAAAGAGAAGAAGAAGAAGAAGAAAAAATTGCGAAGAAGAAGAATAAGAATTGCGAAGAAAAGAAGAAAAAAATTGAAAAAGAAACAAGAAGAAGAAATTGCGAAGAAGAAGAAGAAGAATTGCGAAGAAGAAGAAGAAGAATTGCGAAAGAAGAAGAAGAAGAATTGCGAAGAAGAAGAAGAATTGCGAAGAATTGCGAAGAAGAAGAAGAATTGCGAAGAAGAAGAAGAATTGCGAAAGAAGAAGAAGAAGAAGAAGAAGAAGAAGAAGAAGAAGAAGAAGAAGAAGAATTGCAAAGAAGAAGAAGAAGAAGAAGAAGAAGAAGAAGAAGAAGAAGAAGAAGAAGAAGAAGAAGAAGAAGAAGAATTGCGAAGAAGAAGAAGAAGAAGAAGAAGAAGAAGAAGAAGAAGAAGAAGAAGAAGAAGAAGAAGAAGAAGAAGAATTGCGAAGAAGAAGAAGAAGAAGAAGAAGAAGAATTGCGAAGAAGAAGAAGAAGAAGAAGAAGAAGAAGAAGAAGAAGAAGAAGAAGAAGAAGAAGAAGAAGAAGAAGAAGAAGAAAAGAATAGAAATAAAACAAAAACGAAATCAAAATAAAAGGAAAACACGAAATAATGAAAGACAAACAATC
>CM060338.1:1712060-1739560 GCA_030674155.1 Stramonita haemastoma
ATAGTAATGTACAGAGAGATCTCCCACTGACAGACAGTTCCTTGCACTCTGTGTGTGTGTGTGTGTGTGTGTGTGTGTGTGTGTTGTGTGTGTGTGTGTGTGTTGTGTGTGTGTGTTATATACATATATATATTATATATATCTGTATATCTGTATATCTGTATATCTGTATATCTATCTATCTGTGCACATGTCTGTTTGTCTGGTCCTATGCCTGTGTGTACGTCTGTCTGTCTGTATCACCCCAGACTCTATAGTAATGTACAGATAGATCTCCCACTGACATCTAGTGCTCTGCAGTCTCTCTGTCTCTCTCTCTGTCTCTGTTTGTCTGTTTGTCCCCCCCCCTCTCTCTGTCTCTCTCTCTCTCTTCTGTGTGTGTCTCTCTCTGTGCACACGTCTGTTTGTTCCTCTCTTTCTGTGTACGTCTGTGTGTCTGTTTGTTTCACCCCAGACTATATAGTAATGTAGAGATAGGTCTCCCACTGACAGTTCTCTGCATCTCTCTCTCTGTGTCTGTCTCTGTCTCTCTCTTTCTTCTCTCTCTCTCTCTCTCTCTCTTCTCTGTTCTCTGTCTCTCTGTCTCTCTCTCTCTCTCTCTCTCTCTCTCTCTCTCTCTCTCTCTCTCTCTCTCTCTCTCCTCTCTCTCTCTCTTCTGGCCAACGTCAAAAGGTCACCCATCCAATCGGTAACCACGCTTGATGCTGCTTATCCTTAGCTAGAGGAAAGCGAATGCTTTAACCACTGAGCTATCCCGTCCCCCACTGCATTATATTCTTTTAATTGCACAGCCGGGGTTTATGCAAGGCATTCACATAGACTGAGTCAGTGCTACCTGTGCTTTAATCGTATACATACAAGTCCTGGCTATTTCACAGACATCGGAATGACGATTGATATCTTAAGGCAGCAGAGAAAGGAAAAAAGTGGGGAGAAGGGGGAGTGGAGGGGGGGGGGGGGGGGGGGGGCTTGGCAAAGGGCGGGGGGGGGGGGGGGGTGAAGGGGGGGGGGGACGGGTGACAAGGGAAGATAGAGTTAATGTCCTTTTGACACAAAAAGGCTTTCATGGAATTGGAATTTTTTCTTTATAAAAAGACGTTCTTGTCGTGTCTGCTTTCTGGAATTTGTTACAGTCTCTGGTACTGGGGTAATAAAAGATTATTAATATATATATATTATATATATTATATATATATATATATATATTATATATATATATATATATATATTCTGTAATTGTATTTTGTTATACCTGCTAGGATGCACAAACCCACTTTCATACACACAGGACACAGACACAGACACACTTAAACAAACACACACAAACAGATACACTCACAGAAACACACACGCACGCACGTGCGCACGCACGTACAGATGCACGCACGCACGCACGCACGCAACACACATGCAAACATAATACTAAGATGGAAAGGGGAAGAGACAGACAAACAAACAACTAGACAAACAGTCAAACAAACGACAAACAGACACAAACACACTCACGCACACACACCCACGCCGACACACACACACACACACACACACACACACACACAGAAAGGCATGCAGATCGGCAGTGCTTTTTTTCAGAGCAAGGAACTGACTGACTCACTGTCTGTCTTCTCTCTCTTCTCTCCCCTTCTTCCTCTATAAGTGTTATTTTCTTTTCTCCTCTCTCTGCCATTCTTTGCTGTCTCATTCATGCAACTTTTAGTTATTTTCCTAACGTTCAGATCAAATTACTTTGTCTGTCTCGTAAGTCTATTTTGTCTGTCTTCTGTCTGTCGTCTGTATGCCTTGTCTGTTTGTCAGCCTGCTGTCTTGTCTGTTGTCTGTGTGCTGTCTGCGTGTTATTATCCTTTCTTTGTCAGTCTGTCCGTTATTCAGTTCCTATCCCTTCCTCCCCTGTGTGACGCGTCGTGCGTGCGTGCGTGCTGCTGTCTGTGTGTGTGTCGTGTGTGTGCGTGCGTGTGCTTGTGTGTGCGTGCGTGTGTGTGCGTGTGTATGTTTGTGTGTGTTGTGTGAGGTACTGGTGTCATGATTATTTATACAACGCTATATATTTCTTATCGTTTTCATCCCTGATGCCCTCTCTGTAATCAGACGCACTATAAGGATCACTTGCACTACAGGGTTTTTCCAAATTATTTTATCATGTCGTCAGTAAATCCAGTGTTCTCTTTTCAAATAATTCAGTATCTTCGAAGTCGGAGTCCTATTACCTTTCATGTGGGCAAAGATATTCGCGTGGGTAAAATTTTCACCATTGGTAAACCTCGGAGTTCTAGCCGTTGAACGAAAAGAATATTAAAAAAAGATTTAGAGGTCATATTTTGAAAGTTTCAGAAAACATTTTCCTTTTAAATGCAAATTTTATTTTATGAACGCAAGCACACAGGACACACAACACACAAACACAGACACACACAGACAGACAGACACACAGACACACAGACACACAACCCACAACACACACACACACACACACACACACACACACACACACACACACACACACACACACACACACACACAGAAATAAAAACAAATCCACAATAACTAAGCAAGTTCTCAACAAATTCATCCTTTCGTACGTTTTCTGTCATGTTTTTTTCTTTTAAAAAATACAACAAAATCCACACCACCAATACCATCCCACCACCACCACCACCACCAAACACACAACAACAATAAAACTTTTTTTAATGCTGCACATACATAGACACCAGACAGGAGAGAAGAACAGCAGAATAGTCCTACCCTATTTTCTGTCCATGTTTAGAAAGGTGTCGATTTAAGAAGGCAATTGAATAGAGAGTACCTAGCGCACCCCGTTACACACCGCAAAGTGAGAGGAGAGAGAGAGAGAGAGGAGAGAGAAGAGAGAGAGAGAGAGAGAGAGAGAGAAGAGAGAAGAGCAGAAGAAGAGAGAGAAGAAGAGAGAAGAGAAAGACGGAGACAAGACAAGAGACAGACAGACAGAGAGACAGACAGAGACAGAGAGACAGAGACAGACAGACAGACACGAAACATGGGCAGAGAGAGAGGACGAGACGGCACAAGAGACAGAGAGAGACTCCGTGCAGGCGCCCTTATAAAAGCACCCCCAGAAGAGTAAACTTGTAATTCCATAGAACCGATGTCTGCGCTTTCTTCCCGCTAGTCTACAGTCTTCCTCTCCACACGCCGGCCCTCTCCATTTTCACGCTTTCAGCTGTTGAATATACCCCCTTTGAAAAAGAAAGAAAGAAAAGAACATTGCTGAGAGAGGGGAGAGAGAGAGAAAGAGAGAGAGAGAGAGAGAAGGAGAGAGAGAGGGGAGGGGGGAGGAGAGGAGAAGAGAGAGACAAGAGAGACAAGAGAGACAGAGAGAGAAGAGAGAGAGAGAGAGAGAGAGAGAGGAGACAGAGAACAAGAGAGACAGAAGGAGAGACAAAGAGACGAACAAGACAAAAGACAGAAGACAGACAGAGAGAGAGAGAGACAGAGACAGAGAGAGAAACAACAGACGAGAGAAAGAGAAGACAGACATACAGAGAGAAACAGAGAGAGAAAGAGAGAGAAACAGACAGACAGAGACAGAGATACAGAGACAGACAGAGACAGACGAGAGACAACAGATAGATAGGGATCAAGAGGCATACAGACAGACAACTGCCGGAGTGTCTAGTTGTATTTAGGTCTATATGTACGTGCATGCGTGCGCGTGTTCGTGTACGTATTTTATGCTTAGCCTACGTGGGGACTTGCACGTGTGTGTGTGCGTCAGAAACGATTTCTAGAAGTGCATGTTGTACCAGCACAGACTGCCATTTCTGTTTGAGGTTCTTTTTTGTTGCTGTTGTTTTGTTTAGTATTAACTTCAATTATGTTGACGGGATGTAAGGTAAAATGCCATAGGCCTGGATTTAACGTGTGTACTTATTGTCAAGTTGTATTATTGTGTTGAGCTGTTTGTTGTGGCGTGCTGTGCTGTGTTGTGCTGTGCTGTACTGTGCTGTGCTGTGCTATGCTGTGTTGTGCTGTGTTGTGGTGTTTTTGAAATTTACTGTGTTGTGCTGTGTTGTAGTGTTTTTTAAGTTTACGTGTTGTACTGTAATGTGCTATGCTGTGGTGCGTTGTGCTGTCCTGTGCTGTGTTGTGCTGTCTGTGCTGTGTTGTGCTTGCTGTGCTGTGCTGTGCTGTGCTGTGCTGTGCTGTGATGTGATGTGTGTGTTGTGTTGTGCTTGTGTGTGTTGTGTTGTGCTGTGTTGTGTTGTGTTGTGCTGTGTTGTGTTGTGTTGTGTTGTGTGATAAATTGTGCTTTATTCTGCTGTGCGTTGCTGTTCGCGCACTGTTGGGGTCCACAGTGATGTGTTTTTTGGAAAACAGTGAGTTGTGTGTACGGCAAGAGCATAGTTGTGTACCGACTTAAAAAATAATAAGTTGCAAGTAATGGCTTAACATTACAAAAAAAGCAAACAAACAAGTCTTTATAAAGAAATATGAGTCTAACAAATAATCTCAGAGAGAGAGAGGATTTGTTTTTATTTCATGAAGGACAAAAAGATTTAAGATGAAGGACAAGAGGATAAAGCCACTGTTGCAATTTTGCTGTAATTCCCATGTCAGCAATTCTGTTCATATCATTAATCTCCTAGCGGCAGGTCATTTGTTATTCTGTCCCTTGTACACCATGTCAAACTTTGACCCACCATTACGTCATGTACTTTTGACGTGTACACTTCCCTCAACCTTTGTCTTCTCATTACGTCATATTCTCTTCACGAAAAAAACGGAAGAAGAGTCAACTTTATATGACATTTCCTTCCGCACTTCAAATTTCTAGTTGAGTTTGCAAAAACGGAACTAAGGTCAGAAATGTAACGGAGCTGAACAGACATGACATCACATCTGCTAAACAGATATAATATCATAACTATCTGCTGAACAGACATGATATCATATCTGGCAGCTGACAAACACTAAAGCCATGTGGTTAAAACGTTTGATTTCAATCCTGTGAGTCCTTGAGAGTCTGGGTTCGAACTCGGCGGCGTCTGGTAAGTTAAAGGTGGGAATTTTTACGATCTCGCAAGTCAATTTCAAGTGCAATAATAATAATAATAATAATAATAATAATAATAATAATAATAATAATAATAATAATAAAATAATAAATAGGATTTATATAGCACTGAATCTTGTAAAACACACAAATCAAAGTGCGCACACTTACCTGTGCTTTAATTCCTTCTCGTGTATATACACACATGCAGAAGATCAAATATGCACGTTAAAGATCTCCTCCTTCATCTCAGCGATCAGAGGATTAGTTACGGAAACACGAACATAACCAACATACATCCCTGAAGTCGGAATGCAGCTACCTTCAAAGTACGAGAGGCAAAAACGGTCGCATACGCAAAATATCACCAATGATAAAACCTCGGAGCTCCATCCGTAGAAAAAAAAAACCAAACCCACCTCAGATGCAGTTATTATAGATACACATGTAGCTGTTTGTTTGCTGTTGTAGTTTGTATGGTCCTTTTTTTTCAACCCCAACCCCCACCCCTAAATTTCTACCAAAACAAACAAAAGCGCATTCCCCACAGGAAAAAATAGTCAAACGAGTCAAATGAAACTAAAACAAATACAAAATACACAAACAATACACACAACAAAAAAGAAAAAACTTGACAAGCTTGGAAGTGAAAAAATTGTATCATATAAAAAAAAAAAAAAAACCCCACCGTCACAATTTTCCTCTTCATCCCCGTCCCCTCACCCCTCCACCATCTCTACAATACGGCTCCCCCCCTCCAACCACTTTCACTTGCACCCCCCCCCCCTCTCATCTCCCCCCCCCATGTCACAAGTCTGTCACCTTTGAGGATTATCCCCCTTCCCTCGTGACACTGTGCATACATTATGCCAACAGCGAGGTATGTCTTTCAACACTGGCGTTATGCAATATGTCGTGTCACACAGACACTGACACAGATACAGACACGACACACACACGCACGCCACACCGCGCAACACACGCACGCACGCACGACACCACCAACACACACGCAGGCACACACACACACAGCACAAAGACACAGGACACACACAGATACATATATATAATATAATTAATATTATATATATATATATATATATATATATATATATATATATATATATATATATATATGCGTGTACAGGTGCGCCTACAAAATTTATAATATGTAAGTACAAGTGCATGTTACTCTCTGCGCTATACACGCAAACACGCAAACAAACACAGACAGAAAGACAGACAGCACAGACACACAGACAGACACAACACGCACACAACACACCAAACAAACAAACAAACAAACAAACAAACAAACACACACACACACACACACACACACACACAAACACAACCTGACCCCCATCTACCCACCCACCCACCTACACACACAATACACATACACATATACCGAACTTCCCCCACCCCCACCTCCAACACACATACATACAGATTAAAAAAAAAAAAAAAACAGATACAACAACCCCCCCCCTCCCCCTCTCCCAACATCTACCATTAACTCAGAGACACACAAACACAGTCAGTAGTACAGACTTTCAATTCAACACAAAAACACTTTATTATCTCAAAACACTAAAGACTGACAGCTATAAAAGAGAGCAACAATGAAGATGTATGAAGGAGGACGTGTCACTGATGGTGTCACGGTGAATCAGCCCTCACGTTATCAATGTGAAGGACCCCCACCAGGGCTGAGTATTGTCATTCACATTCCTGCGCACTATGCTGACTACAATAGCATTATTCATCACTGTGCAGTCACTTACTTAGCTCTATTGCATGCATAATACCACGTATGCAATTGATGTTCACCGTGACGTTACGTTACGTTACGTTACAGCAGGTTGGTTAGTTAGGAAGATTTTGGGGGATGATGTTAATATGGCAATTTAATGAGTATGTGTACGTGTTGTGCATGTATGTATGTACGTTCAACTGTCTACACAGTTGTACATTGACAGGCACATGTACATACACGCATACACACACACACACACGCACGCACGCACGCACACACATCACATACATTGTGCACGACAGAGAGAGAGAGAGAGAGAGAGAGAGAGAGAGAGAGAGAGAGAGAGAGAGAGAGAGAAGAGAGAGAGAGAGAGAAGACAGACAGACAGACAGACAGACAGACAGACAGACAGACAGACAGGACGACAGAAGAAGACAGGGACAGAGAGACAGACATGGAACAGACAGACAGAGACAGACAGAGACAGAGACAGACAGAGACAGATAGACAGATAAACAGACAGTCAGCAGAAGTATAAAGAAGCAGAAAATCAACAACAACAACAACAACAATAACAGCAATAAAAGACATTCTCACTCACGCAAAAATCCAGAGACCGAAAAAGAGACACAGACACATAAAATACAACCACAGAGACCCATTAGGACAGACACACTGAGAAAAGAACAGACAGACAGAAAAACAGAGAAAAGAACGGACAGACAGACAGAGAAAAGAATTGACAGGCAGACAGATAACAGAAGAACTGACAAACAAACAGACAGACAGAGAAAAGAACAGACAAACAAATAGACAGACAAAAACACAGACACACAGAAAAAAAGAACAAAACCAACAACAGACAGACAGAAAGACAAACAGAGAAAAGAAAACAGACCGAAGAGCAGTGGAACTATCAGAGAGACACAGAGACATAAAAACGCACTGGAGGGATCTGCGCGTCTTCTAAATAGTACTTGAGGGCAGATTACAGCCCGCTGAGGGGACAGGCCAACAAAAAGACCCCCTGAACCCAACCACTTTCCCTCGCCACACACTCACTACTGCAAATCACTGAAGGAAAAAAAATAAAACGTTGGGTTTAGGAGGAGGGTGTGGGGGTAGGGGGCGGTGGGGGGGGGGGGGGGTTGAGGGTGGTGGTGGTGGGGTTGAGACCAGGAAGAATGTTGATAGAAAGGGGGATACAGAAAAAAAAAACCCACAAAGAATAAGGGAGTAGGAGTAAGTGTAGGGGTAGGGGGGGGGGGTAAAGTGTTTGGTTGTTTTTTAAAAAAAAGAAAAAAAGAAAAAAAAAAAAGAAATTTCTGAACAACTTTAGTTTCTACATTCAAAATTCTTCTTTGTATTTTTTTTGCTCAAGATATTGATCACACGGGGACAGAATGTAAAAATAGCATAATTATTAGTGCTTATTCCATTATTCTTGATATGAAGGAATAAATAAATACACCAATATATTATCATCAATCAATCAATCAATTAATAAAGTTATAGATAAAGAAATAGATGAGTAAATAAATAACTAATTAAATCATCACTTTTGTAACCCTTGTTTGTTATACTTATGCCATGTGTTGGTTCTATGCTGTTCAAGTAAACGAACGGAACTTGGATTTAAACAACATTACGTTTTACGCCCTGAGGCTGCAAACTTTGCGTTGGGTCTCCTAGAGAAATCAAGATTATTATTCATTAAGGCTGAGTGCTATTCCAAAGGGTGTGAACAGGCAAAGATAGATAGATTCTTCTTATTCTTCTTCTATCCCGTAGTCTGTTTAGACCGTAGGGGCGACACGGAAGACCTCGCAACCAGCTCTCTCCATTTCCCTCTGTCCTCGACCTAAAGAAAAGATAGATAGAAGATAGATAGATAGATAGATAGATAGATAGATAGATAGATAGATAGATAGATAGATAGATAAAAGATAGATAGATAGATAGATGGATAGATTGATTGAGAGAGACAGAAGACAGACAGACAGACAGACAGACAGACGGAGACAGACACAGACATGCAGATAGAAACAGAGACAGAGACAGAGAAGACAGACAGACAGACAGACAGACAGATAGATAGATAGATAGATAGATAGATAGATAGATAGATAGATAGATAGATAGATAGATAGATAGATAGATAGATACAGAGACAGAGACAGAGACAGAGACAGAGACTGACAGACAGACAGTTAGACAGACACACTGACAAGCAAACAGACAGACACAAAGACACACAAACATAGAGACAGACAAATGTAAGGGCAACGACCAAATTGCAGTCAAGTATAATGATTACATATACAGGTGGTGCAATGTGTTAGCGGGGTGTATGCAGTGTATGAAGCCCATGTTTGTCTTTCCATCTGCCGGTTTATTAATGCCCCGCTGCCCCTGATAGCGCTCTCTCTCTCTTTCTGTCAGTATTATAATATTGGGTCTGTGGACCCTTACACTCCATCTATCAAAGCATTGGGCGGCATGTTCACACAGACACACTCACGCAGAGACACAGACACACATGCGCACACAGACACAGACAGACAGACACACACACACACATACACACGCGCACGCACAAACACACACATCTCTGTCTGTCTGTCTGTCTGTCTGTCTGTCTGTCTGTCTGTCTATCTATTATCTATCTATCTATCTATCTATCTATCTATCTATCTATCTATCTATCTATCTACTAATGTGTGTGTGCATGTGTGCGTACATGCCGTTCGTGAGCGCGTGCGTGCGTGCGTGCGTGCGTGTGTGTTATGTATATGTCTTCTTATCAGACTTTCAGTTTGTACGATTGGGATAGGCTAAAAATTCTTGCCATTGGGTGTTAAAGATCATTCATTCATTCATTCATTCATTCATTCATTCATTCATTCTCTTCTCTCTCTCTCTCTCTCTCTCTCTCTCTCTCTCTCTCTCTCTCTCTCTCTCTCTCTCTCTCTCTTCTCTCTCTTCTCTCCACACACACACACACACACACACACACACACACACACACACACACACCACACACACAAAACACACACACACACTACCGTAAGAGAGAAAAGGCAACAAAACTAACAAAAACATTTCTCTTTCAAAACCTGTTAACATAAGATAAACATGGAGAACACATAGCGTATATTATTTCTGCACACAGAAAGGTGTGTTTAAGGTATGCAATAGATTTGCTCAAAGTTAAGACGTTGGGTGGTATCATTCTCCCCACCTTTGCGCAGTGGTTAGAGCCTGGAGTTAGGGACTGGAAGGTCACAGTTCGAGACCCTATATGAGTCATAGGGATTTTTCGGACTCGGGCTGGCACCTATTTATTTATTCATTTATTTATTCTTTTATATCGAAGATAACGGAATAAGCATCCATGTGCCTCTTTTCTTCCAGTCCCCGTGTGTATGCAGTTGTGTAAATATTGCCTTCTGTCCCCACCGGCGCACAATGGCCTACTCTTACGAAAAGCGGAACAGGATTTAACGTGTGCGCAAGATGTTCTGCGCGCGTTCGCACACGGGGCCTCGGTTTACAGTCTCATCCGAAAGACTTTGGGGGAGAGTGGAGTCAGCACTGATGTTAACTCCGGGGGAAAAATCCCCTCGAGCGGGAATCGAACTCGGGTCGTCAAATTGCGAGCGCACTGTTCTGACCACTAAGCTATCCCGTCCCCGTCCTACCCAGAGTGAGTGTGCTGTGGGCTTATTGGGGAAGACTGGGACCACACAGTCGAGCTTGATCCAGTTTAAGGATGCAATTTTGAGTGTTGCTTTAAATGACCTGACCAACACTGCAGGTGTCTGTATCTCTCGGGCCCGGTTGATGCCGGGATGTATTACGATAGGTAGTGTTGAGTACAGCCCTGTCATGAAGTCTCAAAGCACATGCACTTCCACAGCAGCAGCATCACAATGTCAGCATCCTCATTGTCTTTGATCAGCATGTCATAAAAGAAACTGTCTCGGATTCGGTGGCTTCCGGTTTTATTTCATATTTCATACCACTTTATGTCAAAGTAGATTTCTCTGCTTGAAATTCGTGCTGCTCTCCCCGTGGAGAGCGCATCGCCACAAGTGCAGCACCACCCATTATTTTATTTTATTTTTCTTGTCTGCAACTGAATTTGTTTCCCTATCAGAGTGGCTTTTTCTGCAGAATTTTATCAGGGATAACCCCCTTGTTGCCGTGGGTTATTTTACCTGCGCTAAATAATGATGTGTAACACACGGGACCTCGGTTTATCGTCTCATCCGAAAGACTAGCACCCATACCACCACTTATGGTTTAATGGATGGGGAAAGTTTTGGGCCCAAACGGGATTCGAACAACCGCACACTCTGACACCGACTTTCTAGGCAGGCGCGTTACCCTCTAGACCACCGATCCATCATCATTATCCTCTCTCTCTCTCTCTCTCTCTCTCTCTTCTCTCTCTCTCTCTCTCTCTCTCTCTCTCTCTCTCTCTCTCTCTCTCTCTCTTTCTCTCTCTCTCTCTCTCTCTCTCTCTCTCTCTCTCTCTCTCTCTCTCTCTCTCTCTCTCTCTCTCTCTCTCTCTCTTTTCTCTCTCTCCCTCCCTCCCTCCCTCCCTTCCTCCCCCTCACACCCCCACACCCCTACCCCTCCCACATGAAGCCTCCCACCATACTATCAGCGAAACAACACAAAACCCATCACCACACCACTACCACCAACCACATCACCCAAACAACGCAGGCTCGTAGCATGCATAGTATCATCATCATCCATAGCCAGTAGACATCTTTTAAACAAACCCAAGGCAACATACTACAACCTACCTCCCCTCCCTCTCCCCCTCTCCTACCCCTCCCACACCACCACCACCACCACCAAACATATATACATCGCCACCAATCTACTACCCACAGCCGAATCATTCCAGGTAGATAGTTGTTTACCTAAGCCACTGGTCACACAGTTTGGATAAGATGGCTATCTCCCAGTTTGTCGGGGGAAACACGAGGGTTTGGCTTAGGCTCTGTGTCGTTTGGCTTAGGTTGTGTGTCTATTTGGTGCTGCAGGTGTTTAGGTGTGGGGCAGTGTGTGTGTGTGTGTGTGTGTGTGGTGTGGTGGGTTATAAGTTCATTAAACGGATCATAGGTAAAAGTTTGGGATGCCATTGTCGCCGTTGCGTTGCTTCGCTTCGCGCCTGGCTAGTTTTTTGTGTTTTTTTTAAAGAGTAGCTGGAATTGTAGTGTTCGGTTTATGGTCTCATTCCACTCTCAGACCCGGACTTTTCGCTTTCTAGGCAGGCGCGTTATAATTAATTAATTTAATTTAATCTAATTTAATTTAACCTCTAGACCACCGATCCACCGAGTTTGTAGTTGTTCTTCGTAACAAAAACGATCACAGAGTCTGTAGAAGTACTCAGAACAGAGAAAGATACACGCTATAATCGAGTGGTTAAGACCGTTCGACTTCCATCCCATGGTTTATGAAGTTGTTGGTTCAATTCTCGATGGCGCCTGGGGAATATTATTTAACGTGGGGATTTTTTTTACGATCTCCCAGGTCAATTTCAAGAGCAGACCTGCCAGTGGCTTAATTTCTTTCGAGTAAAATTATACACCTGCAGAAGACCAAAATGATAATGCACGTCATTTCTATTGGCGTTTGGTGGGTTACGGAGACACGAACATAGCCAGCATATATCCCTGAAGTCGAAATGCAGCTATCTTCATAATGGTGGAGGTGGGGGAGATCTCATCATTGGTAAACCTTGGAGCTCTAACCGCAGAATGGGGGGGGGGGGGACAGAAAGAATGAATGAATGAATGAATGAATGAATAAATGAATGAATGAATGAATAAATGAATGAATGAATGAATAAATGAAAGAAAGAATGAATGAGTGAAAAAAAGAATGAGTGAAAGAAAGAAAGAATGAATGTATGAATGAATAAAACAAAGAAGAATGAATGAATGAACGAATGAATGAAAGAAAAAAAGAAAGAAAGAAAAGAGAGAGAGAAAGAATAAAAGAAAAAGAAAGAATAAAAGAAAGAAAGAATAACAAAACAAGCCAAAAATAAGTTTCATGAAAAATGTATTGCACCAAACTACTGTCATCATTTATCAACAACATGACAGCACAACTGAAATTTATTAGTTTGGAAAAAAAAAACTTTGATAGACGCTAAATGCCAAGGCCTACAATTGAAATATTTCAACCCTTTGGGAGGCTAAAAGTTGAAATTGTCTTCAGCAATGACAAAATTTAACCTATATCTTCCTTCAAGGTGAGAACATCCTTTGAAGTCGAAGTATGGATGCCTATATGGCCAGGTACACGAACATAGTCACAAACGCAAATTCCACGTACCGGTGTGGACAAAGAATCTGACAGTGATTTTCAGGTGGGATGAGTAAGACAATTTGTACAACGGCCAGCGTGTTAAGCTGGGGAACGCCCAACAACAACAACAGTGACAGCATCAAAACCAACAACCTCGATAATCAACATCAACAACGCCAACAACATCAAAAACAACACTAACAAAAACCTCCCATTTTCTGCGTGGTTATTCATTGTGGCAGAGCTGTATCTCAAACGGTGACAGAAGAAGAAGAAGAAGAAGAAGAAGGAGGAGGAGGAGGAGAAGGAGAAGAAGAAGAAGAAGAATTGCGAAGAAGAAGAAGAAGAATTGCGAAGAATTGCGAAGAAGAAGAAGAAGAAGAAGAAGAAGAAGAAGAAGAAGAAGAAGAAGAAGAAGAAGAAGAAGAAGAAGAAGAAGAAGAATTGCGAAGAAGAAGAAGAATTGCGAAGAAGAAGAAGAATTGCAAAGAAGAAGAAGAAGAAGAAGAAGAAGAAGAAGAAGAAGAAGAAGAAGAAGAAGAAGAAAGAACAAGAACAAAAACAAGAACAAGAAGAATTGCGAAGAAGAAGAAGAATTGCAAAGAAGAAGAAGAATTGCGAAGAAGAAGAAGAAGAAGAAGAAGAAGAGAAGAAGAAGAAGAAGAAGAAAGAAGAAGAAGAAGAAGAAGAAGAATTGCGAAGAAGAAGAAGAAGAAGAAGAAGAAGAATTGCGAAGAAGAAGAATTGCGAAGAAGAAGAAGAAAGAGAAGAAGAAGAAGAAGAAAGAAGAAGAAGAAGAAGAAGAAGAGAAGAAGAAGAAGAAGAAGAAGAAGAAGAAGAATTGCAAAGAAGAAGAAGAAGAGAAGAAGAGAAGAGAAGAAGAAGAAGAAGAAGAAAGAAGAAGAAGAAGAAGAAGAAGAAGAAGAAGAAGAACAACAACAACAACAACAACAACAACAACAACAACAACAACAAACACACACATACACACACACCACACACACACACACACCACCACCACACTACCCCTACCCCCACCCCACCCCCTACCAGACCAAATCTTCTCAAAATATTATGTTTATACGTCAGTTTGGCTTACGTCACGTTATTATTATATTATTATTATTTCTGGTGTCTGCAAAAGACGGGCTGGTGTCACATTTAGCGCTAACGCGAAACGCACACGACGTTTATCGGTTGAAAAGGGGGGATAAATATTTCTCCATTCTGTCATCTTGCCATGATAGTTCAACCGGCTCAAACGTGGTATCTTTACGTTGGATCTACTTTTTCCCCCTCAGGTGAATTGGAGGAAGTTGGATCTGTTGTAAATAGGACTGACTGATTGTCATCTTGGTTTGTATCGTGGAGTGGGCGGTGTGTTATGATTATATTGTCTGCTGCCTAGGGTTAAATCAAAATGGTTGAGGGTTTTGATTATGTATCGGTGATTTTTTTCAGGTGGGGGGGGGGGGGGGGGGGGGGGTTGCTTGTATTTTCTGTTCGCTTGCTTTCTTGTGGTTTTATTGTGTCGGTCTGTTTGAGTGTTCTTTCTTTTTTCTACCTTTCTTTCTGTCTGTCTTTCTTTCTTTCTTTTCTATTTCTGTCTTTCTTTCTTTTTTTCTTTTTTATTCATCTGTCTGCTGTATGTTGTTTTTCATGCTTGGTGATTTGTTTGTGTTTTTTTCTTTTATTTTTCTGTCTTTCTTTTCTTTCGTTCTTTCTTTCTGTCTGTCTGTCTTTTTTCTTTTTTTCTCTCGATTTTCCCGTCTTTGTCTTTTCTTTCTTTTTTTCTTTTATCTGTCTGCCTGTGTGGGTGTTTTTTTGTTTGATGATTTGTTTGCGTTTATTTTTTCTTTTCTTTTACTTTTCTTTCTTTCTTTCTTCTTTCTTTCTTTTCTTCTTTCTTTCTTTCTTTTTTTTTGTTGGTTGGCTTTTTTTCTTCTTTTATCTTGCTGATGTCTAATATTTTTCTTTCTTTATTTTCTTGTCCTTTTTCTTCTTTCCTTCCCACCAACTCTCTCTGTCTCTCTCTGTCTCTCTGTCTCTCTGTCTCTCTCTCTCTCTCTCACACACACACACACACACACACACACACACACACCACACACACACACACACACACACACACACCACACACACACACACACACACACATCCGTCTAATGTCACATTAAGTGAAGAGACGTAAAATTGAAGACACAAGAGAGAGAGAGGAGAGAGAGAGAGAGAGAGAGAGGAGGAGATGAGAGTGAGAGAGAGAGAGAAGAGAGAGAGAGAGGGAGAGAGAGAGAGAGAGAGAGAGAGAGAATGGGAATAGCCTAAATTAATGAATACGTAAAACTGAGGCAAGAAAACCCAGGTACTACTTACTATCCCTGCACACATGTGCAACGCCAGAAGGTCACACACACAGCTCTCCCCCCCTCCCACCCCTTCCGAGCCGTCAGGCAATGTAAGCTCCGCTCCCCCCCCCCCAACACCCACCCCAAACCGTCAGGCATTGTGCCAGAGAGAGACTGTGCATTGAGAAATCTGGGCCTTTGTTCTTGCTTTATTATATTGCCCCGTTATCGCGGTAGCTGTTACAGTAGCGGCAGCAGCAGAAGCTGTAGCAGTAGTAGTAGTAGTAGTAGTAGTAGTAGTAGTAGTAGTAGTAGTAGTAGTAACCGTAAAATCCCTAGCATACGCCCCCCCCCCCCCCCCCCCCCCCCCCCCCCCCCCCCCCCCCCCCCCGTGCACTGATTTAGGGCAAAATTGGGGGATGGGCGTTTGCTAGGGATAGACCCCTTTGCACAAAGTAATTTTTGTGCTCAACCGTGTAATTGAGTGAATACAAACCCTGAAAGTATGTAAGTTAGGTCGTGTGAGTAGAAGTGAGGGAAAATAGAAAAAAGGGATTTTGAGGCAAAGAAGGCCAACGAGTTCCATCGCTTTCCCTTGTAGGTCCTTGTTTCGCAATACCCTGCCTTCAGATCTTTCATCTTCCAGATAATGCAGTACACCTTGGTCAACATGTTCAGATCTAACTGCTGGTCCTTTTGACAGTTTCTGTTTCTGTTTGTCTTTTCCGTACTGCTGTTCAAGTCTATCTCTGTTTTCACTCCATTCCCTGATCCTCTTCCTATCCACAGAAAATTCACGGGCACTCTCCGAAACATTCCCACCTGCTTCGTTATCCAGATACTGGAGGGCTTCCAATTTGAGAGATACAGTGTAAGACTGTCGCGGGAGTGAGGAGAGGGGACAAAGAATAAGAAAAAAAGGAAAGAAACACGAAAAGGTAAAGAAGGGGAAAAGATGACTTTTAGAACAGTCTGCACAAATCCTAGTGAAAGTGAGCACAGTCTCTTTGAAAAAAGCAGGATGGGCGTTTGCTAGGTAGTTACCCCTGTGCACAACTTTTGGCCCTGAGTGGGGGGTGGGCGTTTGCTAGATGGTGGGCTTATGCTAGGGATTTTACGGTAGTAGTAGTAGTAGTAGTAGTAGTAGTAGTAGTAGTAGTAGTAGTAGTAGTAGTAGTAGTAGTAGTAGCAGCAGCAGCAGCAGCAGCAGCAGAAGCAGCAGCAGCAGCAGCAGCAGCAGTCGCTTCAGTACAGTCCCCTAGTTCATCCAGCTGTAAATGGGTACCTGCCCTCTTAAGGGTCAGGAAAGGTAAAGCAGCGAGGGAGAGGAGATGGGCGCCGCCCTCAATATGCTGGCCCCTAAAGAAGATGAGGTCTCTGATGCCTCGCTCCCCCAACGACCACTCAGGTTATGGGACACTTTTACCGTTTCTTAAAAGGACCGAAAGAATAAAAACGACCCCCCCCCCCCCCAAAAAAAAAAAAAAATAAATAAATAAAACAACCAGTGAAGATGATCGTGTCCTCCTTCCCTTCCGCAATTTGACGACCCGAGTTCGATTCCCGTTGGAGGGGATTTTCCCCCTGGAGTTAACATCAGTGCTGACTCCACTCTCCCCAAAAGTCTTTCAGATGAGACGGTAAACCAAGGCCTCGTGTGCTAACGCACGCAGAACATCTTGCGCACACGTTAAATCCTGTTCTGCTTTTCGTAAGAGTAGGCCATTGTGTGCCGGTGGGAACAGATGACAAGATTTACAAAACTGCATACACACGGGGACTGGATGTAAAAAAATAAGCACATGATTGCTTATTCCATTATCCTAGATATAAAAAAGAATTTAACCTGTCTACCTCAGATAAGATCAAGCTAGATCAGATCAAAATCAGATCAAATCGGACGGAACTCAGTCAACTCTACGCTACAGCCGCCAGACTGATAGCAATCTCTCCATGTCTACACCTATACCTAACATTTTACCGTCAGCACATTTGACATCCCAAAAAAGCAATATTTTCAATTTCTTTTTTTTTCTCTTCTTTTGTATTTTCTTCTTGGAAGAGGCGAGAGGCCGAGAGTGGGTTGCCGTGGATAGAAATTGTCACAATGGTTGATTTATTGATGTAGAAAATTCCTGTCATCTACAAGAAGAAAAGAAAAGGTGTTCCTTATGTAGACCTGTATAACTCAGCAAGTTTTATTCTCAAGCTTCGTTTTCGTTTAAAAAAAACAAAAAATCAAGATCACAGAGGGCCCCACACATAAACCAAACAAGGCCCTGTACGCAACAGGCATGAACTAAAAACCCGCGTAAAAGAACACACAGCAACAGGATAATTAATTGTTAAAGGTAAAATTCCTGTAAAGAAAAAACAACAAAAACAAAACTCATAGAGAAAGAATGGACAAACTTGGCTTTTTTTTTTTCAATGCGTCGCGCCGCGCTTGTGGCGAAACGTTCTCCTCATGGAGTTTTCAGTCATGATGATGGATGAGATGGATGATATGATATGATGATGATGATGATGATAATAATAATAATAATAATATAATAATAATAATAATAATATAATAATAATAATAATATGATGATGATGATGATGATGATAATAATGAGATGAGATGATGATGATAATAATAATAATAATAATAATAATAATAATAATAATAATAATAATAATAATAATAATAATAATAATGATAATAATAAATGGAATTTATATAGCGCTATACCTTGCAAAAACGCATCAACGCCCTTGCATTCAACCAATTTTTACGCATGCAACACATAACAGTTTCAGCCGGACTTTCACGCAGAAGAAATCTCTGGTGTCTGAGAGTGTGGCACTCAATGCAACATAAGCAAACTTGTGTCCAGTAGCGTAGACTGCCTTTGAAGAGACCAAGCCAGCCCTAAATCACAGGACTGTCTTCTCTACTCTTGGCAGAGTGGTATGAAGAAGTAACACTTCTGTCCAGGAGTAGTGTATCATATATAGTGGACGCTTAAGGACAAACCGATCATAAAAAGAATGTTTTATTTATCTATCTATTTATTTATTATGGGGACGGGATAGCTCAGTGGTTAGGAGCGCTCGTTTTCCTCCAGTCAAGTTAAGCAGCGTCGAGTGTAGTTACCGATAAGATGGGTGACCGTTTGCGCGCCTTGGCCCTTCAGTACAGTCCCCCCAGTTCATTCCAGCTGTCAATGGGTACCTGCCCTCTTTAGGGTCAGGGAAGGTAAAGCAGCGAGGGAGAGGAGATGGGCGCCGCCCTCTAGATGCTGGCCCCTAGAGAAGCTGAGGTCTCTGATGCCTGCTCCCTACGACCACATGGCTTATGGGACACCTTTCCCTTTACCTTTTTATTATAGTTATTTATATTATTTTATTCATTTATTTATTTATTATTTTTATGTCACAGCAATTTCTATGCGTGAAATTCGGGTCTGCTCTCTTCGCCGGGGAGAGCGTCGTCACCACAAGAGCAGCGCCATCCATTATTTTCTTTTTTTTCCTGTCTCAACTGCATAATTTGTTTCCCCTATCAGAGTGGCTTTTTTCTACAGAATTTTGCCAGGGACAACCCTCTTGTTGCCGTGGGTTCTTTTACGGGCGTTAAATAATGATGTGTAGCACACGGGACGTCGGTTTATCGTCTCATCCGAAAGACTAGCACCCAACCACCACTCATGGTCTAATGGATGGGGGAAAAGTTTCGGGCCCAAAAGGATTTGAACCACCGCACACTCTGACCCGGACTTTTTGCTTTCTAGACAGGCGCGTTACCTCTAGACCACCGATCCACAGTGTTTTCACGTAAACTCTGTCACTTGCGTTCGAAAATAATGACGAAATCATCATTCCATATCTTTAGTGACACAAGAAAGATTGTGCTCCAAGTTGGCGTTCTATACAAATTATTATATCAAACATAATAATGGGGGGACGGGATAGCCTGGTGGTTAAAGAGTGATGCACTCGTGGTCTGCTGACCCGGGTTCGAATCTCGTTCAAGAGGATTTTCCTTTAGAGTTAACATCAGTGCTGACTCCACTCCCCCAATGGAGTATTTCGGATGAGACTATAAACCGAGGTCCCGTATGCGAACGCATGCAGAACATCTTGCGCACACGTTAAAACCCGGTCCACTTTTTGGAAGAGTAGGTCATTGTGTGCGGTGGCAACGGATGACAAAATCGTTTTGAGTAATGCAAGAAGTTGTTTAAAAAAACAACAACAAAAAACCCCACCATTCCTTCAGTTCCGAATGTTTGATTATTCTTAGTAGATTGTCTTTGCTACAGATATTCCGTGTGTTTCCTCTATTAAAAACTGTAACGCGACATAATAAAAAATATTGTGGGATATCTAACATGTATATTTGATCTCTTCTTCTTCTTCTTCTTCTTCTTCTTTTTCTTCTTCTTCTTCTTCTTCTTCTTCTTCTTCTTCTTCTTCTTCTTCTCTTTGGTTTAATGTCCATTCACAGCAAGGTGATTTAGACAAGGGTACATTCACGAATGTACAAAAAAGGGGATGGGGGAAAGGTGAACTGATGAAGAATGTAATGGATGATAATACGTTTTTAAAATGTCATTATTTTTACAGCCACTGCCCACTGGTGACAGCCAAATACTTTCTGCAATAATTTAGAACATGCGACTCGGAATCATACAAAACACTTTGGATATTTCGCAAATTTTTTGCTTAAGATTTGATCTTGAGCACACGTATCTATCTACACAACGCGAGCTGACGGCTAGGAGAGGCCTGTCAATACACTGACCCCGGAGATTGTGAAAACTGTAATCCGTTCTGTATCACACGCTGCGGGGAATTGCACTCTCAACCTCACGTTTGATGGATTAAGCGTCTGAAGCTTTGTCCGCTTGGCTTAATGCACCCCTATTCTGTTTATTCTTTTATTTTGTTTTGTTTTATTTCGTATTATTTCATTTTATTTCATCTTATTTTGTTTTATTTTCTGCCTCTTTATGTCACACTAGATTTCTCTGCGTAAAATGAGCTGCTCTCCTTCCCCGGGGAGAGCGTGTTGCCACGAGTGCAGCGCCACCCATTATTTATTATTTTCTTTTCCCTGTCTGCAACTGTATTTGTTTCCCTGTCAGAGTGGCTTTTTTTCTACAGAAATTTGCCAGGGACAACCCTCTTGTTGCCGTGGACTCTTTTACGTGCATTAGATAATGACGTGTAACACACGGGACCTCGGTTTATCGTCTCATCCGAAAGACTAACACGAAGTTTCGGGCCCAAACGGGTTTCAAACCATCACATACTCCGACCCGGACTTTTCGCTTCCTAGGCAGGCGCGTGAAAATTTCTATAATTTCAATATAAATTATAAAACCTCTAGACCACCGATCCACCTATTGCTTGTTCTATAGCTGCATTGCATTCCTCTGTGTTGCGTTGTGCTGTCTTTCTGGATAAAAAAAAGGCAGGAGAATGGACCAGGAAGGCAGAAAATAGACAAGAAGGAGGTAACAGGGGAAAAAAGGAACACGGCAGGAGAAAAGAGAGGGATAGAAAAGAGGGAATTCCTGGCACAGAATATCTAGAAGGTGAGGATGTTGTTTATACAGACAGGCCCCCGGCATCCCCACGGGGCAAGACAACTTTCAAAGGTATGATGACCATAGCTACAACTACTGCTATCATCACTACAGGTGCGACTATGGCTACTGCTTATAGGACGATTTATACTTCTGTTACGACTAATGTGACTACTACTACTACTACTACTACTACTACTACTACTACTACTAACTACTACTACACTACTACTACTACCGTGCTGCTGCGCGCACGACTACTACTACTAAACTACTACTACTACTACTAGCTACTCTGCACTACTCTACTACCGCTACTACTGCTGCTGCTGCTACTACTACTACTGCTACTGCTGCTGCTGCTGCTGCTACTGCTAGCTATCTACTACTACTACTATACTACTCTTCTCTCTCTCTCTCTCACTCTACACTACTACTAACTACTACTACTATAACTACTACTACTACTACTACTACTTTTCATGTTTGACAGCACGTGACCTTCACGACAGTAATATTAACGACATGGGAAGAAAATGAAATTGCTCGCGCCTGGCGCGTGAGAATAAGGGGGTGAAAGGGATTGTGGGAGGGGGGGCCTATGATCCTTCAGTGACACAGCTGGCAGGGACACAGCGAGAGAGAGAGAGAGAGAGAGAGAGAGAGAGAGAGAGAGAGAGAGAGAGAGAGAGAGAGAGGAGAGAGAGAGAGAGAGAGAGAGAGAGAGAGAGAGAGCTTGCGCTGAAACACACACACAGTGCACATCTCTCCTCTCTCTCTCTCTCTCTCTCTCTCTCCTCTCTCTCTCTCTCTCTCTCTCTTCTCTTCTCTGTCGTCTTCTGTCTGTCTGTCTGCTTTTGTCTGTCTTCTCTCTCTCTCTCTCTCCTCTCTCTCTCTCTCTCTCTCTTCTCTCTCTCTCTCTCCTGTCTGGATGAATGTATGTGGCCTATACATTATAGTATACTGCGCATCAAGGTGTGTGTGTACGTGTGCTTGTGTGTGTATGCGTGTGTGCGTGCGTGGGCGTGTGTTTGTATGTGCATGTGTGTGTATATTTGCACAAGCGCACACGCTTGTGTGTGTGTGTGTGTGTGTGTGTGTGTGTGTGTGTGTGTGTGTGTGTGTGTGTGTGCATGTGTGTGTGTAAGCGGGAGTAAGGAAAGGGTATCTATGCAAGTGCACGCGTTTTGTGCGTAAATGCAAAGGCAGATGTTTCTGCACACTGGCGCGAAACAGACAGAGAGACAGACAAACAGAGACAGACAGACAGAGAAAGCCAAAACACAAAGTCGTAAACTATAATGCTTTTTCCAAACTGAAGCATGAAAAATGATGTTTTTTTCATAAGATATGCCAAATCAAACTCCTCCAAACTTTAATAAGTAGGCTAAAGAGGTACACACCACAGAAATAAGAAATATAATAGATAAAATGAATGAAAAGTGAAATGATTAAAACATAAATAAATTTCTATATAGATACATATGTAGGACATATAGAACATGTAGACATTCATCGATAATTATAAATTTTATAAATGAAATAAAATGAATAAATAAACGATTTATTAACAAACAAAAACACCAACCACACAACTTTCACAACACATTAAAACACAACACACTCACAACACACACACACACACACACACACACACACACACACACACACCACACACAACAAGCACAACACACACACACACAACACACACCACACACACACACAACACACACACACAAACCCCAACTAAACCTACCTACCTTTTTTCCCAGAAAGAACACATCCACCCCGGGTAAGATATGTAATAATAGTCCACACCTTCAACCAGCTTCAGTCAACACCTCCTCTCTCCCTCCTCTCTCTCTACCCCCTCCTTCTCCTCCTTCACACAACCCCACCCACAGATCCGATCTTGGACACGGCAAATGAGCGGTTTGTGGTCAGCCAGAATTAATCCGTGTGGAAGAGAAGCAGAAGACTAAGCACCAGAATTACCTCCCTCCTTCTTCGATTCTCTCCCATTCCTCCGATCAGTTCCTCAACCCCACTCCCAGAGAAAAAAGATCAAAATTCCAAAACCACTCATGCAAGAGAAGAGAAGAGAAAGAAAAGAGAGGGAAGAAAATAAAAAAAGAAAAAAAGAAAAATCCAACTCTGTACAGCTCAATTCCTTGTCCCGAAAAATTCCAGCAATTCCCCACAGCAAGATGGGAAAATGAAAAGAAAAATAAAACTTGATAAAAGGGGAAAAGGGGTGGGGAGTAAAACTGGTCGATCACTTTACGCGTGTGAAAGAAAAATTCCAATTGGGGTTGTATGGAAGCGAGGCGGGGAGAAGAAAATTAATCCTGGGAGCTTTTTCACGAGAGAGAGGTTAGGAAAGTGCAGCGTTTTTCTTGTCCAAAACTGTACTCCGCCTTTCCTTCTTTCTTTCTTTCGTTTCACTCTTTCTTTCTCTTTCTTTCTCACTCTCTCATTTCTTTTCTTTTTTCTCCTCTTTTTTCTAATTGCCACCAGTCAGTGGTTCGTATTCCTGATATAGCTTGTGGGTCTTGATCTTTCTCCGAGTTTTCTTTATGACAGAAAAAAAAGATCGGTGTAAACGCTTCACTGATTATTTCGTCATACCCTTGACGAAATTTTTTTCTTCTTTCATGTTAACATACACACTTTGTTGAAACACACAACTTGTTCACGATATACTTTTTTTTTCTCCTTCCCTGGTTTATCCACTTAACAGTTGAATCAACGATGTTTTTTTTTCCAGTTATGTTAAAAACACACTTTAAGTTTTAGGTTTCACTTCTATCTTTTCATCAAAGAAAAAAACAAAAATCAAGAAGATAAACAAAAAATCCCCCACACTTAGCAACTCAAAATCCAGAAGTAGGTGTACGCGTAATTCCCAGTACGTACACACGCGCGCACACAGGTAAGACACACACAACAGCGACGAAAAAAAATCAAGGTGCGCCACAATCTACATACAGGTAAAGTAAAGTAAAGTAGCGAGCGCCTCTCTCTATTCTCCCACTCTCTCTCTCTCTCTCGCTGCTCGTAGAACTATTCCAGAAACACCTGGCGTCTTTTAGAGCAGGGAGACAGGTAAGACAGACAACAAGAGCTTGCAGAAGAGGGACGGGAGGGATACGGCGACTTTCCGTTTACCCCCACGCGAATAGGCCGACAGCGAAGGACGGTGTGTGAGTGAGAGATAGGCTAGGGAGGGGAGAGGAGGGGAGGGGAGGGAGGGGGGAGGGAGAGGGAATGTGAGGGGGGATGGATGTGGTTGATGGTGGAGGCTTCGATAGTAGTGGTGGTGGTAGTAGTAGTATAGTGCGGGGCCCCGCAAGCCAGTTCCTTCTCTCTCTCTCTCTCTCTCTCTCTCTCTCTCTCTCTCTCTCTCTCTCTCTCTCTCTCTCTCTCTCTCTCCTCTCTCTCTCTCTCTCTCTCCTCTCTCTCTCTCTCTCTCTACTAGCCTAGCAGAGTGAATAGAAGCGCTTGCCTTGCCTAACCTAGCAGTCGGCTTCTAGGCGCTACAGCGTTGTAGAGAGAGGTTCTCTCTCTCTCTCTTTCTCTCTTTCAGTTCTGTGTTCTGCGCTCACAGCGCTTATCTTCTTCTCTCTCTCTCTTTCTTGTCAGCTGTGGGGGGTTCTAGCCCTCTGCGCTAGCGCGGATCCAATTTTTGTGTTTTGCAGTTTCGATATTGAGAAGGAAAAAGTGTGTGTGTGTGTGTGTGTGTGTGTGTGTGTGTGTGTGTGTGTGTGTGTGTGTGTGTGTGTGTGTGTGAGAGAGAGAGAGAGGAGAGAGAGAGAGAGAGAGAGAGAGAGAGAGAGAGAGAGAGAGAGAGAGAGAGAGAGAGAGAGAGCGGGCGCGCGTATGTGTATGTGTGTGTTTTGTGTGCGTGCGTGCGCGGGCGCGTGTGTAGGTGCGTGTGCGTGCATATTGGCGTCTATATATGCATGTATGTACGTGTAAGCGCGCGTGCGCCTGCACTAACAAGATGCGTGTATGTAAACCTGTGTGTGTGTGTGTGTCTTTGTGTGTGCGTGTGTGTGTGCGTGTGTGTGTATGTGTGTGTATGTGTCTCTGTGATAGTGTGTGTGTGTCTGTCTGTGTGTATGTCTGTATGTTTGTGTGGCTGTGAGTGTCCACGTTTGCAAGCGCACATAGACATGTCTTCCTGGTCATAAGAAAATAATATCATACATATATATTTTTAAAAGTACCATGATGGCTTAATAACCGAGAAATGACGCATTGTTCTGCAGTGAAGAGAGTGAGCAGAATCCCACAGAGAAATTACTACAGTGTCAAAGGTTTCTGACGAAACGTCACGTAATATGCTGGTATACCAGACATTATTTGTTGTAACGAGTGCGCGCGCGCGCCTGCACACAACACCCACGTACACACACACACACAAACATACACACACAAACATATACACACACAAGCGCACACACATACACAAACACACACGCGCACGCGCGCGGGCACACACACACACACTAAACGCACGCCCGTACGCACGCCACACACACGCACACATACACACACGCAAGCAAGCAAGTAAGCATGCGCACACATTCGCAAGCATACACATACCTCTCTCTGTGTCTCTGTGCACTTCTGTCTGTCTGTCTGTCTCTGTCTCTGTCCTCTGTCTGTCTGTCTGTCTGTCTGTTCTGTCTGTCTGTCTGTCTGTCTGTCTGTCTGTCTGTCTGTCTCTCTCTCTCTCTCTCCTCATCTCTCTCTCTCTCTCTCTCTCTCTCTCTCTCTCTCTCTCTCTCTCTCTCTCTCTCTCTCTCTCCTCTCTCTCTCCGCGCAAGTAAACAAGGTGCGTGCGCGTGTATGTATGTGTGTGATTGTATGTGCGCCTGTGTATGTATTGTGAGTGTATGTGTGCGCTCGCGCGGGTGTGTATGTTGTGCTACGCGCGCGTGTGTATGTGTGTGTGTGTGCGCGAGTGGATGTGTATGTGTGCCTGTGTCTGTGTATATATATGTGTCTACATGCATGCATATTCCTTTGGTTTGTGGTCATAAATATCGACCTTTCTTTTCTTTTTCTCTCTTTTATTTTTTCCTCTTTGTTATTGTAGTAGTTGTTGTTGTTGTTGCATTGTAAACTAGCCGTGACCTTCCCCGTGGTGGTGAGGAAAAGAAAAGGGATGGATGGATGTGAATGCTGATAAGAGCTGTGTATGTCCAAGGTTTCTTACCTCAAGTCACGCCACACACTGATGTCTGTGCAAGACGACCAGGCAGATAGATAGATAGATAGGCAGAACAATACACAGGCACAGAGACAGACACAGAGACAGACAGACAGACACACACACACAGACATACACACACATACTAACACACAGACACAGACACACATACATACACACGCATACACGCACGCGTGTCCTTCGGATGAGACTATAAACCGAGGTCCCGTGTGCGAACGCAAGCAGAACATCTTGGGAACACTTTAAATCCTGTTTCGCTTTACGTAAGAGCAGGCCATTGTGTGCCGGTGGGAACAAATGACAATATTTACACAACTGCATACACACGCGGAGTGGATGAAAAAAGCACATGAGTGCTTATTCCATTTTCTTGATATAAAAGACTAACTAACTAACTAACTAACTAACTAACTAACTAACTAACTAACTAACTAACTAACTAACTAACTAACTAACTAACTAACTAACTAACTAACTAACTAACTAACTAACTAACTAATAGAAAACACACACACACACACACACACACACACACACACACGCACACACGCACGCACCGCGCGCATGCACGCACGCACACACACTTTTTTCTTGTCTGACAGTCTCTCTAGCAGTTGATCTGTCTGTCATGTCTGTCTCTATGTCTGTCCCTGTCTGTCATGTCTGTCTCTATGTCTGTCCCTGTTTGTCTGTCTGTCTCTATGTCTGCCAGTTTCTCTGTCTGTTTGTCTGTCTCTATGTCTGTCCCTGTTTGTCTGTCTGTCTCTGTGTCTGCCTGTTTCTCTGTCTGTTTGTCTGTCTCTGAGTGCAAGAATGACTGAAGGAATGTGGAAATGAGTTACTGAGAGAGAACTGAACTGAACACTGAACACTGAAATTGTTGAATATACATCGGCCTTAGGCCACAATGCACTTTGAGGGGCAAAAATGGAAAGTGCACACACACACAAATCGACTAATAATACATCTCGAAAACCTAGGTAAGACTTTGTCATAATACCTTGGCGTGTACTCAGCACTGTACACTCCTGAATACTTAAATTCCAAACTAATGACTAAATAAAGGCTGGCACTTTATAACAAACAAAATACAAACATTAGGCACATCACACATTATGACAATTCAAAAATCATTTTCCTTACAGACTTCCATGTTCAAAATAGTTACAATACTCACAAAAAGTTACTGAGAGAG
>CM060338.1:1747060-1759560 GCA_030674155.1 Stramonita haemastoma
AGGAAGAGGAATGGAAGGGGAGGGAAGGGTAGGGGGGGGGGTGTCTGCATAAAGTAGATGGTAAGTGCACACACATATACTGTAGTCTGGAAGACGAAGAAACAAAAGGCTGACTCATCTGTCTGTATTGAGGTTACAGTCAGTGCAGTGTCATGATTGTGTGTGTAGAAGAGTTGGGGGTGGGTGGGTGGGGGAGATAGGAGGCGACGAGGGGGAGGGAGTGAAGGAGAGGAAGAAAGAAGAAAATAAAAAAAAGAGGTTGAGTCGAATAGGAAGAGGAGATACTGATAAGAGCTTCGAGCATTTATTAGGGCAGGCACAGTATGTCATTAAATTGGTCATTATTATGATGATTATTTTTACTTAGTATTTTTTATTACTTTTTTTTGGTTTGGGCCCTTTTTCTCCTCCAATGTGTTCCATTTACTTTTGCTCTTTCTTCTCGGTGTAGGAAATTTTATTTTAGCTAAAGCAGAGACTGTTACAGACTGGATAAGATGTAGTGTGTGTGTGTGTGTGTGTGTGTGTGTGTGTGTGTGTGTGTGTGTGTGTTGTGTGTGTGTGTGTGTCTGTTTGTCTGTCTGTCTGTCTGTCTGTCTGTCTGTATGTATGTATATATATATATATATATATATATATATATATATACATATATACATATATATATATATGTGTGTGTGTGTGTGTATGTGTCTGTGTGCCTGTGTTTGTGTGTCAAAGTTAAAGTTAGCCATGTACATACATATATGTCCACA
Organism: Stramonita haemastoma; assembly: GCA_030674155.1. Lineage (NCBI taxonomy): Eukaryota > Metazoa > Mollusca > Gastropoda > Neogastropoda > Muricidae > Stramonita > Stramonita haemastoma. The sequence goes on from CM060338.1 coordinate 1,747,816, forward strand.
ATATGTAAACCGCGAGTTTCTGGGTTCGTATCCAGCTCGCCCTTTCTTCCCAGTTTGACAAAAAAATCGAACTGAATGTCAAGTCATTCGGATGAGACTATAAACCGAGGTCCCGTGTGCGAACGCACGCAGAACATCTTGCACACACGTTAAAATCCCGTTCCGCCTTTCGGAAGAGAAGGCCATCGTGTGCCGGTAGGAGCGGATGACAAAATTTTTTTTTTTTAAACCAGCATGCACACAGGTGTCGTGTTTAGACACCATCCCTGAGGGGGAAAAAAGTAATGGGTAGGCGCTGCACTTGTGGCGACGCGCTCTCCCCGGGGAGAGCAGCCCGAATTTCACGCCGATAAATCTGCTGACATAAGGTGGTGTAAAATATGTGTGTATATATATATATATATATATATATATATATATATATATATATATATATATATATATATATATATATATATATATGTGGCGCTCCACCACGAAATGAGTCGCTTAGCACATTACCCAATTTTGCGCTAGGAGCCTTTAAAGGCAGGTGGGGGTCAAGTTGTCAATTTTGTGATTTTGATCGATTATTAAACTAGATCTGTTTATTTATCTTATAATGAAATATCAAGGTATCATTTTTATTCCTTTTGCTTTTAAATGTGTTTTGAAAATACCAAAGCACTCATTCTGACAACCTGTTACTAAAATAACTTGCCCGTTTCTCATTTTGTCACATCCTGCAGTCTATCATTTTAATTTGTAATAATGTTGCACAGAATTGTCCGATTTTCAATCTGTTTTTTTATTTGATAGCCACTTTATTGCACATTGATAACATGTCAATAACTAAAAATTGACTTCATGTGCACTCCGTCTCATTATGTGGTGGAGCGTCACATATATATATAATAGTTTCCTATACAGTCCGAACACTCTGACGCTATAATCAAACTGCTTTTCTAACACAGCCAGTCGTGACTTTGCCGAACTTTAGGCATTGTGTCCTAACACCTCGAGTTGCTGACTCTGACTGTTGTTGCAGTAGGAAGGAGAGGGCTGGATCACAGATAATCCTAGAGATGCCCCGTGGCTCTGGCTGCTCTGCATCCTAGAGCTTCTGGTGCAGACGCCAGTCTCCCCTGAGATAGGCAGGGGCAGGCAGGTATGGCTGTCATTGATGCTTTCCTTACAGGAGAGGGTTTGCTGTCTCTGCTGTTTGTGTTGTTACAGGAGCGGTTATGATAGCCTCAGATACAAGGCTGTGTGTTTAGGCTGGCGCCTCACCCTGTGAGGATCTTAGGGAGCTAGCAACACATACACTCACATGCACACACACACATAATTATATACACACACATACAGACAGACAGACAGACACACACACACAGTATTCTATTATCCTCGATATAAAAGAATAAATAAAATAAATAAAAATAAACACACACATATACACACATGCATACATACATTATCCTCGAAACAAAAGAATAAATAGGTACACAAGTACGCACATATACACTTTTGTCTAGTATCACTCAATGTGAACAAATGTTAAATTAAAGAAGTAAACATACATACATCCACATACGCACACACATACATACATACACACATACACACACACTTACAGACAGACACACACACTTACACACACAAACATACACACACATACACGAACACACACACACACACACACACACACACACACACACACACACACACACACACACACACACACACACACACACAAACAACACACACACACACACACACACACACACACACACACACACACACACACACACACACCATCCTCACCATACGAAGTATGTAGTCTTGGTGTGATAGAGTGGTGTGCAGCAGTTACAATCACAATATACATTTCCCCCAGGGAACAGACGATTGATGGTACAGAGGTAACGCGCCTCTTTAGAAAGCAAAAAGTCCGGGTCGGAGTGTGCGGTGGTTCGAATCCCGTTTGGGCCCAAAATTTTCCCCCATCCATTAGACCATGAGTGGTGGTCTTGGTGCCAGTCTTTTGGATGAAACGATAAACCGAGGTCCCGTGTGTTACACATCATTATTTAGCTCACGTAAAAGAACCCACGGCAACAATAGCGTTGTCCCTTGAAAAATTCTGTAGAAAAAGCCACGATAATAGGGACACACAATTAATACAGTTGGAGCCAGGGAAAAGAAAAAAAAAAACGAGTAGGCGCTGCACTTGTGGCGACGCGTTCTCCGCGGGGAGAACAGCCCGAATTTGACGCAGAGAAATCTGCTGTAGACATGAAGGGGTATAAAATGCAAAATAAATAAATAAGTCCTTGTGTCAGATAGCAGGTGTTATGGGGATAGGGAGGACAGACAGGTTATATTCAGCCCCCACTGTTGTCTACTAGTTACACTGAAACAATGACGAGAGCACTGAGGCAGTCAGAGCCACATACTTATGACAGAAGATTTACACCACCATAAGAGGTAGTTAAACGGTTACACACTGCCTACCTACCCCCTGCAGTGCCTTCTCAACTCTCATTCACTTTTATTCTTTTGTTCCTCTCACTTGCTGCTTTCCCTTCCACCCTTCTCTCTGTCTGTATCTCTTTCTCTGTATCTCTGTCTCTGTCTCTCTCTCTGTCTCTCGCTCTCTCTGTCTCTGTCTCTTTTCTCTGTCTCTTTCTCTCTGCTTCTCTCTCTCTCTGTCTCTCTCTCTCTCTGTCTCTCTGTCTCTCTGTCTCTGTCTCTCTCTCTCTCTCTCTCTCTCTCTCTCTCTCTCTCTCACACACAAACAAACACAAACACACAAACAAACACTCATACCACCCCCACCTACACCCCCCCCAAGACATACATCTCCCCCTCTACCCTCCCCCACCCACCCACCACGCCCACACATACACACATAATATATATATATATATATATATATATATATATATATATATATATATATATATATATATATTCACCCCCACACACACAAACACACACCAAGGTTCTTTTTTTCGTCTCCTCTAATCTCTCCTACCTACCCTCCCACCAACCTGCACTATATATAACGGAAAAAAAAGAAGGGACCCCCACAGACAGACAGACAGACAGCCAGACACACAGACACACAGACAGACACACAGAAAAACAGACAGACAGATAAACAGAAAGAGAGACAGACAAATAAACAGATAAACAAAGAGATAAACAAACAGATAAACAAACAAACAGACAGATAAACAGACAGCCAAACAAACAAACAAACAGACAGACAGAGAGAGAGAGAGACAGACAGACAGTGCAGGGGTAGGTACAGGGTATGCATAAAAAAGAAGTCATTGATTGAATTGAATGGAGCCAGGCTGAGTCACCGTCTGCATTGAGGTCATAACCAGTGCAGTGTTATCATTGTGTGCTGCTAGGAAGGGGGTGTGGGGGTGGGGGGTGGGGTGGGGGGAATGGGGTGTGGGTGTGGGGGGGGTCGTGGGGGGTGGAGGAGATCAGTATGAAAGAAGTGTGTGTGGGTGGGGAGGGGTAAGGGAGGGAGGGAGGGAGGTGGTGTGGTTAAAATTGAAAGAGAATCAGATTGTGAGGAAAGAGATATGTTATCTGGTCTACTTTCTTATCGAGTTAGTGTATGTGTATGTGTGTGGTGTGGGGGGGGGGGGGGGGGGGGGATTGTGTGTATGTATATGTGTGTGTGAGTCTGTCTGTGTCTGTCTGTGTCTGTGTGTCTGTGTGTGTCTTGTGTTATGTTGTGGTGGTGGTGGTGGTGGTGGCGTTGTGTGTATGTGTGATGGTGTATGTGTGTGATGATGTATGTGTGTGTATGTGTGTGTGCATGCATACATACATCGTGTACATTTTTACGGTTTTTGTTAGTATCTGTTTTCTGTTGTATACATTCATTTTGAATAATTTGAATCACCTGAAGCTTACAATTGGCTAAGTGCTAATATAAATGTTTCAACTAAATTTGTATGGTCACGTCACACGATCATCCGGACAGACCAAGACTGTCCTACAGGGAACAGTAAAGGGAGGGAGACGAAGAGGCAGACAGAGGAAACGATGGGAATACAGCATCAGAGAGTGGACAGGCCTTGGGTGGAGCGACATGCTACGAAAAGTAGAGGACTGCGGGGAGTGGAGGAAGCTGGTTGCAAAATCTTTAGTGGTGCTCCCAGGGTCTACAGGGCTACGGGATAGGTAAAGGTGGCGAAGGAAAGTTAATTTCAATTTGTGTTTACAGTGTATGTTTGTGTCTGCATGCAGGAATTAGGAATCTGTGTGAGTTTTTATGCATGCTGTACACACACATACACACACACACACGCACACGCACACGCACACATGCACACACGCACGCACGCACGCACGCACGCACGCACGCACGCACGCACGCACGCACACACTCTCTCTTTATGTATGTGAATGCTTACTGTTACCCTTGGAAAATAAAGATTATACATTCATTCATTCATTCACTCATTCATTCATTCATTCATTCATTCATTCAGTCAGTCATTCAGTCATTCAGTCATTCAGTCATTCATTCTCTCTCTCTCTCTCTCTCTCTCTCTCTCTCTCTCTCTCTCTCTCTCTCTCTCTCTCTCTCTCTCTCTCTCTCTCTCTCTCTCTCTCTCTCTCTCTCTCTCTCTCTCTCCCCTCTCTCTCTCTTTGGTAAAAAAAAATAGCACACAAAAGTACAGCATAGTCTCCCGACAAGTTTTAGTGTGTCAGTTTATGTGTGAGAGAGAAAGAGCCCTGTGGTTTTATAGTAACACCTGTGAAGTTAAACCTTCGCTAGTGGAAATCACTGGCAGTTGCCTTTTCTAATGTTTTTTTCTTCTTTTTAAAATTTTGTGTGCAGTGGAATGACTCAGGTAGGTCTTGTCAGAAGACCTTCAAGGTTTTTTGTTTTATTAGGAGCTGGTGCCTTTCTTTATCTTTGAGATTATAGGAAGCAGGTCAGCATTTTATATATTTATTTTATTTCATTTATTCATTCTATTATTTCGAGGATAATGGAATAAATACTGCTGTGCTTTTTTTCATCCATTCCCCGTGTGTATGCAGTTTTGTCAATATTGTCGTTTGTTCCCACCGGTACACATAGGCCTACTCTTTCAAAAAGCGGAATATGATTTAACGTGTGCGCAAGATGTTCTGCGTGCGTTCGCACACGGGGCCTCGGTTTATAGTCTCATCCGCAAGACTTTTGGGGAGAGCGGAGTCAGCACTGATGTTAACTCCAAGGAAAAATTCCCCTCGAACGGGAATCGAACCCGGGTCGTCAAATTGCGAGCGCAATGTTCTGACCACTAGGCTATCCCGTCCGCCAGATAGCGTGCGTGCGTGCATGCGCGTGCGCGCGCGCGCGCGCGTGCGTGTGCGTGTGCGTGTGCGTGTGTTAGTGTTAGTGTGTGTGTGTGTGTGTGTGTGTGTGTCTGTGTGTGTCTGTGTGTGTCTGTGTGTGTGTCTGTTATAATCTACTTTTAAAATCTGATCATGATGGTTGTAGTTTTACTAAGCCACCAAAGCGGTAACAGAGTTGTTGTTTTGTTGTTGCTACGATGACACAATGGAAGTTTAGTTTAAATTTGGACAGTTGGTTATTTTGTTTATAAAGTACTTAGGATTGAATAAAGCACTAATGCCCCGTTCCTGATTATTTCAATGCTTTTGTCAATTGTATTGTATTGTCTGCTGTTTTGTATCGTATTGTGCTGTGATGTATTGTATTGTGTTGTGGTGTATTGTGTTTTGTTGTATTGTGATGTGTTGTTATGTTATGTATTGTTCTGTGTTGTTGTGTGATGTTTTGTTTTGTATTGTATTGTGTTCGTTGTGTTTATTGAGTTGTGTTGTGTTATATTGTATTGTGCTTATTGAGTTTGTGTTGTTGTGTTGTATTGTATTGTGTTATGTTGTATCGTGTTTATTGAGCTGTGTTGTGTTGTATTTGTATTGTGTTATGTTGTATCGTGTTTATAGAGTTGTGTTGTGTTGTGTTTACCATGTTTATTGAGTTGTGCTGTGTTGTGTAAGTGTTGTGACTGCCCTTTATTAATGGCATATTAATTTGCGTGAAAAAATAGCCTGCTCTCCCTGAGGAGTTCATGTCGCCACAAGAGCTGTGTCACCACTGATCATTTTTAGTACTTTCCCTGGTTACTGGTGTATACAGGAAAGGTAAAGCAGCGAGGGAGAGGAGATGGGCGCCACCCTCAACATGCTGGCCCCTAGAGAAGCTGAGGTCTCTGGTGCCTCGCTCCCCAACGGCCACGTAGGTTATGGGACACCTTTACTTACCTTTACCTCAGAAGCAATCGTCTTTATTCGCAATTCAAAGATTTATTATCTCACACTTAGAGAAATTCATGCGGGTTACAATCCGTACATAAAAAAATAAATAGAAAAAAATAACACAGTATAGTATGCAACCATCAGCTCGAACTCACTACAAGAAATTGCCCATACCAATACAATACCAGCACTGTATTATTAAAGAGGAATTCGCGTGGTCACAATGTATATATACATATATATATATATATATATATATATATATATAAACAGAAACATTTATCACCCAAAACATGCTTGGGGTTTTGTTTTCTTTTCTTTTCGTTATCCATTTTCCCATGTAATGACCACACCATCAACATGACTCCCAACATCTCCCATAATGCCAGAAACATGTAAAACATGTCACCACCATCATTCCTGCACGCGCCTGCCCGGCCGGCCCCCCCAAAAAAAAAAACACCACAACATCCCTAAACAGACACAAACACGAATACTGTAAGTAGTCATTTCCCCTAAAAACAACAACAACCCAAAGAACAGACACCGTACACTTAAGCGGTCAAGTTGTTTATGGATCATTCCAGTGGCGTGGAGAGAGGGGGGGAGGAGGGTCTGCTGCATGGGTAACAGCTTGCCCTCCATACTTACTTACTTACCCAGGCTTTTGCGCTCTAAAGATTTTAGAGCACAACTCCATAGTCTTCCGAGACTGATGGGTGCCTACTTCTTCTTCTTCTTCTTCTTCTTCTTCTTCTTCTTCTTCTTCTTCTTCTTCTTCTTCTTCTTCTTCTTCTTCTTCTTCTTCTTCTTCTGTTTATTCCTCAAGGAACAAGAGAAGAGCATTAAGGTGATGGGGATGGGGGATGGTGCAAGGAGAGATAGATGGTTCTCTTGCTTCAGCATGCGGATGACAAAGTTGGTGTCAGTCAGCGGTACGACGGTCATCCCTCCTCCCCCCTCCCCTCACCCCCCTCCCTTGTCACTGTGTCCACCATCACTGGTCAGCTACTGCTAGTGGACAGTGGACAGTTGGGGGAGGATGGGGGAGAGTATTGTCCTTTGCAGTGTGTGTAGTGGTCAGAAAAGAGGGTGGGTGAGGATTGTGGGGAGTGAGGGTGGGGGTTGATGGTTTGGGGGTGAGGGTGGGGGTGGGGGTGGGGTTGGGGTGAGGTTGGGAGTGGGGGGGCTGTAAGGGTTAGTGATGACAGGAAGAACAAGGCGCATCCTATTACTGTCTGTCTGTCTCTCTTAGTGATTGGCGGCTGACTGTGCCTGGTGTAGTGTCAACAATATTGAAATAATGGATGGTGTGTTGTGAGTGGGGGGGGGGGAGGGGGGGGAGGGGTGGTGGTGGGGGTGAGTGTGTGTGTGGTGGTGGGGGGGGGGGTGTGAAGTGTGGTGTGTGTGTGTGTGTGTAGTGTGTGTAGTGTGAGTGTAGTGTGTGTGTGTGTGTGTGTGTGTGTGTGTGTGTGTGTGTGTGTGTGTGTGTGTGTGTGTGTGTGTGTGTGTGTGTGTTGTGTGTGTGTGTGTGTGTGTGTGTGTGTGATTTTATACCGCAGCATTTTCAACCATTGTCCAGTTATAATTTTGGCAGGCTGATAAAATGTAAATCTCGAAAAATTCTCCTGTCTCTTTCAAAATTCAAAAGATTTGCAGGTATTTCCTACAATTTCATTTGATGCCTTTCACGAGTGTACATTGTCTTTTACAGAAATTGACATACTTTAAAAATGTCTTGAGTTTTTAATATTGTTTGTTATCATTTTGCGATGAATTCTTGCTTTTCAATTCCTGTTAGTACTGATAATACTTTTGGGTGCGTTGCTGTAAGGTTTATTGTCCTGTTGAACTCTGCTTGTTATCCTTCATGCCCAAAAAGTGGTGAAAGGAATTGAATCTGAAATCTTAAAAAAATTGTGTGTGCAAAGAAGACTTGCAAAGAAGAAAAATTGCGAAGAAGAATTGCGAAGAAAATAAATGAAAGAAGACGAAGAATTGTGAAGAATACAAATGCAAACAAGAAGAAGAATTGCCAATAATATAAATGCAAAGAAGAAGATTGCAAAGTGGAAGACGAATTGCGACGACGACGACGAAGAAGAAAGAAGAAGAAGAAGAAGAAGAAGAAGAAGAAGAAGAAGAAGAGAAGAAGAAGAAGAAGAAGAAGAAGAAGAAGAAGAAGAAGAAGAAGAACAAGAAGAAGAACAAGAAGAAGAACAAGAAGAAGAACAAGAAGAAGAAGAAGAATTGCGAAGAAGAAGAAGAAGAATTGCGAAGAAGAAGAATTGTGAAGAAGAAGAATTGCGAAGAATTGCGACGAAGAAGAAGAAGAAGAAGAAGAAGAAGAAGAAGAAGAAGAAGAAGAAAGAAGAAGAAGAAGAAAGAACAAGAACAAGAACAAGAAGAAGAAGAAGAAGAAGAAATACAAAGGAGAATTGCGAAGGAGAAGAATCGAGAGTAAGAGAAATAACCATTAATGTGAATAAAAAAAAGAAGACCCATTTTGCTTAGCAGTAACACCTACCTACCCATTAACTAAATCCCCTGCAGGTGAAAATCCCCGGTGTTTCCTTTTCCTCACTCTTACCAACAAACCAGCCAGCCAAGTGACTCACTGCACTGACACCAGAGGCATGTCATGATGGAGGCATAGTGACATTTGACCCCTTTCTCCTTACCTCATAAAGTGCCAAGGCAGATCATTAACTTCCCCATGTTTTACTAGGAGACATCTCAGAATATTTGTATCTTGAGACTTTGAATACATTCTGGAGGATTAGACAGTCATCTTCCTCTGTGTGTGTGTGTGTGTGTGTGTGTGTGTGTGTGTGTGTGTGTGTGTGTGTGTGTGTGTGTGTGTGTGTGTGTGTGTGTGTGTGTGTGTGTGAATTTGGATGTGTATGTATCAATTGTTATTATGTTCTGACTCATTTTTTGCGGGTCGTTGTCTCGTGTTGTACTGTATTGGGTTGTGTTGTAGTTGTATTGTTTTGTAATGGGTTGTAGTGTTTTGTTGTACTGTTTTGTATTGTGTTGTGTTGTATTGCATTGCATTGCAGTGTAGTGAAGTGGGTGGGGTAGAGTGGAGATATATTTGCATACCTGTGTCGGTATGTGTATTTGTATGTCTGTGTCTGTATGTGAAAATACGCAAGCTAATGTGGTACGGGCACGTCACACGATCATCTAGACTGGCCAAGACAGTCTTACAGGGAACAGTAAAGGGAGGGAGACGAAGAGGCAGACAGAGGAAACGATGGGAAGACAACATCAGAGAATGGACAGGCCTTGGGTGGAAAGATTTGCTACGGAGGGCGGAGGACCGTGGGGAGTGGAGGATGCTGGTTGCAAAATCTTCAGTTGTGCCCCCACGGTCCACGGAACTACAGGATAGAGGAAGAAGGTGAAGAAAGTCTGTATGTGCACTTGTTTTGCCGTTTGTCTGTCTCTGATTTTGTTTGTATCTGTCTGTATGTGTTTTTATATAAAATCTATTAGTCTGTAAATCTATTTATTTGCATGTGTATGCATTTTCCAGTTTGTCCGAATATGTACTTGTTTCTTGGCGTCTGTGTATGTGTTCCTCTTGTTTGTCAGTGGGGGTCCTCCTTTGAGTATGTCTGTATAATGATGTGTTTCTTTCCTTTTCCATTATTTCTCCCATGTATTTCCACTCTCCTATTTCTGGAGTGACCAAATGTCTAAATCTTAACCACCCTCACAAGTAAAATTTCTCTGCAATACTTTTTAAATTCATGACCACACTCCATCACCTAACCACCAACGCTCAATATCACACACCCACAAAGCTATTGACTGATGGAGATAGCAAAGAAGAAGAAGAAGAAGATCAAGAAACAGACTGTCTTCAAGGTCTCACGAGGGAGGGGGAGAGGAGAGGGGAGAGAGGGAGAAGGAGGGGATGACAGAGCTGTGGTCAGTTTAGGTTACCCCGGTCATTCTTTCCCCCTGTCATCACAGCTTCCATTGGTCAGCCAGGTCCTTGTGTGGACACTGGAGCACTGTGGGAAGGGGCGGTATGGCCGTTAGGCTACAATGGTCACGTGTGCGGAGGTCAGGAAAGGGGAGGAGGAGGAGGAGGAGGAGGAGGAGAAGGGGTGGGGGTGGAGGGGTAAGGGTGGGTGGAGGGAGGTCTGTGATGACAGGTGGGACATGAAACATGGCGTTATTGTCTATGTTACTGCGTTACTTTCTGTGTTACTGCGTTATTGTCTGTGTTACTGTGTTACTATCTGTGTTACTGTGTTACTGTCTGTGTTACTGCGTTATTGTCTGTGTTACTGCGTTACTTTCTGTGTTACTGCGTTATTGTCTGTGTTACTGCGTTATTGTCTGTGTTATTGCGTTACTGCCTGTGTTACAGTGTTACTGTCTGTGTTACTGTGTTACTGTCTGTGTTACTGCGTTATTGTCTGTGTTACTGCGTTACTTTCTGTGTTACTGCGTTATTGTCTGTGTTACTGCGTTATTGTCTGTGTTACTGCGTTACTGTCTGTGTTACTGCGTTATTGTCTGTGTTACTGCGTTACTGTCTGTGTTACTGTGTTACTGGCTGTGTTACTGCGTTACTGTCTGTGTTACTGCGTTACTGTCTGTGTTACTGCGTTACTGTCTGTGTTACTGCGTTACTGTCTGTGTTACTGCATTACTGTCTGTGTTACTGTGTTACTGGCTGTGTTACTGCGTTACTGTCTGTGTTACTGCGTTATTGTCTGTGTTACTGCGTTACTGTCTGTGTTACTGTGTTACTGTCTGTATTACTGCGTTACTGTCTGTGTTACTGTGTTGCTGTTTGTGTTACTGTGTTACAGCCTGTGTTACTGCGTTACTGTCTGTGTTACTGCGTTACTGTTTGTGTTACTGTCTGTGTAACTGTCTGCAGTATGGTGCAAACAGGCTGTCAAGAACTACAGTGTTTTTAACAGTGTTCGCTGTATAGCGTTTGAAATGTCAACGTGCTAAACTTCGCTATTGGTAATCAGTCAATATACAACGAAAGAAGAAGAAGAAGTAGAAGAAGAATTGCGAAAAAGAAGTAGAATTGCGAAGAAGAAGTAGAATTGCGAAGAAGAAGTAGAATTGCGAAGAAGAAGTAGAATTGCGAAGAAGAAGTAGAAGAATTGCGAAGAAGAAGAAGAATTGCGAAAAAGAAGAAGAATTGCGAAGAAGAAGTAGAATTGCGAAGAAGAAGTAGAAGAATTGCGAAGAAGAAGTAGAAGAATTGCGAAGAATTGCGAAGAATTGCGAAGAAGAAGAAGATGAAGAAGAAGAAGAAGAAGAAGAAGAAGAAGAAGAAGAAGAAGAAGAAGAATTGCGAAGAAGAAGAAGAATTGCGAAGAAGAATTGCGAAGAAGAAGAAGGATTGCGAAGAAGAATTGCGAAGAAGAATTGCGAAGAAGAAGAATTGCGAAGAAGAAGAATTGCGAAGAATTG
>CM060338.1:1769560-1774560 GCA_030674155.1 Stramonita haemastoma
CAAAGGAGCTCACATACGGCAACTTGATTATCAATTCTCATGCATACAACATTCATTCCTTCCCTTGGGAACGGGTCTACATGTAGTAAACAACGTGTCTAATATTATTGTACATACAGGAATAACTAAGACACTAACATGGATATGTGACGCTCCACCACGTAATGAGTCGTATTCCTCCAGAGGTCAATTTTTAGTTATTGACATGTTATATACATTAATTTGCATTAATAAAATAAAAGGCTATTCAATACAAAAACAGATTTAAAATCAGAAAATTTTATGACAAGCTATTACAAATTTACATGGCATACTATAGGACGTGACAAAAGAAAAACTTGACAAGTTTTGCATTGCAATAGGTGGTCAGAATGAGGCTTTGGGTATTAAAAAAAAAACACGTTTAAAAGCAAAAGGAAACACAATTGTGCCTTGACATTTCAGTACAACATAGAATAATGGCTATAGTTTTGTACAAACAAAATCTCAAAATCGACAACCTGACCCCCACCTGCCTACAATGGCTCCTAGCTGAAAATTGGGTCGGGTGCTAAGCGACTCATTTTGTTGTGGAGCGTCACTTATTGAGATATCCATTGAGTAGTTAATCAATTACACAATGGTTGAATAACTGACTGCAGCTGTCTGGGCATCCAAACTTGTGGTCGCGAAAGAAAAGCTGAGGATGTGATTTTTTTTATCAATGGATATTGGACAGAAAAACTGGGAGTGGTTTGTAAAAACAAAACGAAGAAAGGCTTCGCCAGAGTACAAGTTGAAAGATGTGTGGCTACCTCAAGATGGTTGAAACAAATGACAGTTTGCCGCAGAAGATAATCGTATGTAGACTTCTTTCTTTGCTAAACGAAATAGGAATTTTGACAGGAAAAACAAAGAAAAAAACATGTTAAAACTTAAAACAAAATCTGATAACTGAAAATAACCTTGTCGCAATAGCAGCGAAAGGGCGCAAACTAAAACTAGCCAAGATTTTTTCTTCCGTGCATTTTAGTGTTAATATGAAGATAAATGGCTCCATCATGAATCATCCCCGTAATTCTCATGCCCTTTATAAAGATCCAGAATCAGCGATGAAACAGACTTTTATCTGACGTAGAACACTTGATAACATCTGTGAAAAATGGCAGCTGAGTCATATATAGCTATAAATGAGGACATTATTTTTACTTCATCATGTGATGACGATTCTATTGTAAATTCAGTTACCAAGTTCAATGCAGAGGCAAAGAAAATAGACACAAATAGCATGCATCAAAAACAAGTCATAAAGCTAAAAAAAAAAATCCCTCAAAATCTCACACCATTGAGGATTGTATGGCTGCGAAGTATTTGCTGACATCAGTTTTATTGAATGATTTTCTTCCCTGTTGGTGAATGTTAGCTGATAGACACACATACACACACAGACACATAAAGACACACACACACACACACACACACACACACACACACACACACACACACACACACACACACACACACACACCCTCTCACACACACACCTCCCCCACACACACCCTCCCACACACAATCACACACCCTCACACCAATTTTCACAATAATCACAACCTAAAATCTACGTTACCATTTTCACCAGACTTGAAAGGTTACAACCAACACCTGCCAACGAGTTTTCAACAGTGTGGAAAAAAATACACCTCAAAAGTATCAGAACTTTATGTCAAAGAAATCGAGCGGAGAAATAAGGGGAGAGGGAGGCGGGAGAAGATGGAAGATAAAATACGGTGGAGGTTACAGAGCAAGAAAATATGGGAGTAGGGGGTGGGGATGGGGTGTGAGATTAAAATCAGGAAAGTGGAAACCTGCTATAAGGAATAGAGCAGTATATAATCAACCATTGCAATTACCTACTAGCTTTGAGCGAGAGTGTCGTTTTCGTCAGAAGTTGTGTGTGTGTGTTTTGGTATCTATCTATGTTATACTACAAAGAGAACTGCAGAAAGAAGCAAGTAAAAGCAGTTAAGGGGAAAGTTAACAGTACAAAAAAATGTACCCAGCAAAATCAAGTTCAGAGTATTTTCTAAAGCCTTGAGGATAATGATTTCAGGAAGGACTAAATTATTGATAATTAGGTGTTTCAGTTACTCTGTCTCACTGTGTGTGTTGTGTGTGTGTGTGTGTATGTGTGTGTATGTGAGTGCGTGCGCGCGCGCGCGCGCGCGTGTGTGTGTGTGTGAAAATGAGTAGCACATGATGGGTTCTTCTTTCACACGCACACCCGCGCGTTTGGACGCAGAGAGAGAGATTGATTTGATTTGATTTATTCTTTTATATCGAGGATAATGGGATAAGCACTCTTGTGCTTTTTTACATCCAGTCCCCGTGTGTATGCAGTTTTGTAAATGTCATCTGTTCCCACCGGCGCACGATGGCCTACTCTTACGAAAAGCGGAACAGGATTTAACGTGTGCGCAAGATGTTCTGCGTGCGTTCGCACACGGGGCCTCGGTTTAAGTCTCATCCGAAGGACTTGTGGGGAGAGTGGAGTCAGCACTGATGTTAACTCCAGGAGAAAAATCTCCTCGACCAGATTCGAACCCGGGTCTTCAAATTGCCACGCAATGTTCTGACCACTGACCTCTCTCTCTGTGAGAGAGAGAGAGAGAGAGAGAGAGAGGAGAGAGAGAGAGAGAGAGAGAGAGAGAGAGAGAGAGAGAGAGAGAGAGAGAGAGAGAGAGAGAGAGACAGACAGACAGACAGACAGACAGACAGACAGACAGACAGACACACACACACACACACACACACACACACACACACACACACACACACACACACACACACACACACACACACACACACACACACACACACAGGCAGACGTACACATATACACAAACACAAACATACAAACACACAGACATAGAAACACAGACAGACAGATAGACAGGCAGGCAGACAAACAGACAGACAGGCAAGCATGCAGGCAGGGTATGCACACAGGCAAACAATCAGATATCCCAGACAGACTGACAAAGAAAGAACAGTTTCATTTTTGTTATACTGTACATTCATCCCCATAACATTGTTACCATTTTCCGCAGTTAGCACCTGTCGCAATTCTTCCATCACTAGACGCGTGATCTGCTGAAAGGAAAACAGAATTACGGAATGGAGAGAAACAGACAGCAGCTAGGATAGAGAGAGAGAGGAGGAGGGATCGAGGTATAAAGGTAGAAGATTTCAGATGATACAGCCATGTTAGCCAAACCCTGTTATAAGCTGCAGGGTCACGTAGAATTCACCTTTTGAAGTGGACACTGAGTTTGCTGATGGACAGTGTCAAGTTCTTGTTACGTTGTGTGTCGTGGATGTTGTTGTTGTTGCTGCTGTTGTTGTGCGTTCCCCAGCTTAACAGTCCGGGGGATGGGTTTCCCAGGATGTGCACTCTGACTCACTCACCCATCCCACCTGGGAATCACTGTGAGACTGAATTTGCACACTGAATGAGAAGTGTGTGTGTATGACTGTTTTCAAGTACCTCGCCATATAGGCAGCCATACTCCGACTCCAGAGGATGAGTAGTGGACATGTATGTTGCTGTTTACTGTCAGAGAGAATAGATATAAAAAAAAAAAGTAAACTGGATTAAAACTGATTTAAAAGGGATCAACGAGGACATGAATAAAGTAGAAATCGAGAGGGAAAATAATAAACTGCATGCACGCATGCATACACATACGACTGTCACAGGCACACACACACACACACACTCACTCACACATACACACACACGCATGCACGCACGCACGCACGCACGCACGCACGCACGCACGCACGCACGCACGCACACACACACACACACACACACACACACACACATTGCGCTCGCAATTTGAAGACCCGGGTTCGATTCCCGTTCGAGGAAATTTTTCTCCTGGAGTTAACATTAGTGCTGACTCCACTCTCCCCTCAAAGTCCTTCGGATGAGACTGTAAACCGAGGCCCCGTGTGTGAACGCACGCAGAACATCTTGCGCACACGTTAAATCCTATTCCGCTTTTCGTAAGAGTAGGCCATTGTGTGCCGGCGTGAATAGATGACAAGATTTACAAAGTGCATATACACGGGTAATGAATGTAAAAAAGCACATGTGCTTATTCAATTATCCTCGATATAAAAGAGTAAATAAAAAAAGTAATAAACACACACACACCACACCACACACACCCCTCCACCACTCCCCCCCCTCACACTAACACACACACACATACATACACCCGACTTTCCCAGACTACTCCTAATTATAACCCAGAAATAAAACACTATTTGACATTTTTTTAACCCATAAGTGATGTGAAGAAAGAGGCTGACTGACTGACTGACTGACTGACTGACTGACTGACTGACTGACTGACTGCCCTGTTGCAATGTGGGGAGGGGAAAGGAGGGGGAGGGAATCATTCAATCCCCCTCACAACAAACTCCCCGCTTCAGATGTTTCTGTGGGATTCTGACAGGCTTTTCCTCTTAGGCTGTCATCACTGCGATACCTACATCTTTGGGATTTTTTAGCAAAATGGAATGCAGCTTCAAAAAATAATGAGGCCAAAGAAGAAACGGATACATTTAGATAAAAAAAAGTATCGATAGGATGCGACTGGAGAGAGACGATAAATGAACGAATAATCGTTATTTTTTAAGAGTTGCAGAGTATTACATACTTTTTTTTAAATTCAGCCCCTGCTTTGATTAGGGAGTATAGATATAAAAAATAAAATAAAGGAAGAAAAGGTAATAGCAACCCCCTACCCTCACAAACCACCATCACCAACAATACCCGTTTAACCTATGAGAGAGATACAGAGACAGAGAGAGAGATAGAGACAGAGAGACACAGAGAGACAGAGAGAGTGAGAGAGAGTGAGTGAGAGACAGAGAGAGGAGAGACAGAAAAAACAGAGAGACAGAGACAGAGATACAGAGAGAAAGACACACACAGAGACACAGAGACAGAG
>CM060338.1:1792060-1802060 GCA_030674155.1 Stramonita haemastoma
TCTTCTTCTTCTTTTTCTTCTTCGTTTTCTTCTGCTGCTGCTGCTGCTGCTTCTGACTTTTCCCAACCTGTGCATTTTTCCTTTATACCATGCTCTCTCTCTGTCTCTGTCTCTCTGTCTGTCTGTCCGTCTGTCTGTCTGTCTCTCCCTCTCTCTTTCTCTCTTCTCTCTCTCTCTCTCTCTCTCTCTCTCTCTCTCTCTCTCTCTCTCTCTCTCTCTCTCTCTCTCTCTCTCTCTCTTCTCTTCTCTTCTCTTCCCCTCTCCTCCCCTCCCCTCCCCTCCCCTCCCCCTTCACAATCATGTCCAAGAACAGAGTGCAGCAACAACCATCAGAAAAAAACCCACAATATAAACAAAACACAAGGGCAATGACAAGGCCCTGCACACCTTGCAAAAACAAAACAAAAAACAATCCCCCTTCTTCGCTAGTCACTTCATGAATGGAAAACAAGGTGTATGGAATTACAAAGACACGTGTGAAGTCTCCTGCTGCCTTGTCTTGTCCACATGCAAGAGGCCAGGTGTCAGGCAGGTGGTCAGTGTTCTCCTGGTCAGTGTGTTGGTGTCCCTGTCACAGGACATAGTGGTGGTCAGGTCTGACAGCCTGGCTTTGCTATGCTGTGCTGTGTGCAGTACAGGGGGACATCAGGGAACAGGGACACTGTCAGGGCTCAAGATTGTCAAAGGCAGGAAGGTAATGGTTGTGTTGTGTGTTCACTTAGTCACTGAAACCTGTAAGAGACCAAAACTTAATACTTAACAAACACACAACAAAGAATAGGGTAAGACTGAAATGACATCTTAATGAAGAAAGTAAGAAAGGATTAATTAAAAAAAAATTTTAAACATCAATTCTTTCATGTCGAGAATAATGCACTCATGTGCTTTTTTCCGCATCCAGTCCCCATGCGTATGCAGTTTTGTAAATTTTGTCATTTATTCCCACCGGCACGCAATGGCGTACTCTTCCAAAAAGATGTTAACTCCAGAGGAAAAAGTTGTCTTGATTTAACAACACAACAAACAATATGGTAACACTGAAATGACAATTTAATAAAGAAAGTAAGATATAATTCATTTGATTTTTTTTCTAAAATCCTTTCATGTCGAGGCTAATGCACTCAAGTGCTATTTTTCTACATCCAATCCCGTGTGTATGCAGTTTTGTAAATTTGTCATGTGTTTCCATTAGCAGAAAACGGTCCACTCTTCCACAAGGGGGAACAGGTTTTAAAGTGTGTGGAAGATGTTCTGCTTGCATCAGCACATGGGACCTTGGTTTTAAGTCTCACCCAAAAGATTTTTCTTAACGGGTTGGGGGGGGGGGGGGGATGGAGTCGGCACTGATGTTAGCTCCATCCAAGAGAAAAATCCTAGATAAAAAAAAATCCCTAAGCAATCTTCGAAAAGATTCTAACCCGGGTAAGCAGATCACAAGCGCAAAGTGTTTCACTCTACCCACCAGGCTACCCCATCCCCTAAACGGGAAAAGACAAAAAGAGCAACTGCAAAACCTTTGAAGTCCAACAAACAACTCTGACACAAAAAAACAGAGGTAAAAGTAATTTCTTGTCCTTGCTCTTCTTGTTCTTTTTTCGGGTTGTGTTTTTCGTTGCCCTTTTTGTCTTCTTCTACTTCTTCTTTGATGATCATCTTCAGACGGGGATGTAAAGAAGAAAGAAGGATGCACACGGAGCGAGACAGAAAGATTGATCAAAGGAATGAAAGGAGAGCATGTCTGATAATATCACAATCCATAAAGTCTGTCAGCTATTTCTGCTTCAGAACAAAACAGACACTCGTAAACAATGTCGAGGCCAGACTCTTATACAGACAACTAAGAATATATACATGATCACAATCAGGTGTGCTCATACAGGCAAACATACGCCTTCGCACATGCATGTACACGTGCATACACACACGCATACACACAAAAGCGCACACGCTTATACACACATATATAATCACTCAATCACACAAACGCATGCACGCATGCTCACACACAAACGCACACACACGCACACACACTTCACATACACACAAACACACATACACATACACACATACACACACATATTTCTCCCTTGACAAGATATACATCAACACTGTCACACAGAATAACATCAGCTAATTCAAACATCAGGCAACACTTTTGACTGAGATAGTTTTGCCAGATATACATATGTTGGATGAAGAGAACATCTGGAGAAAGTAAACACACACACACACACACACACACACACACACACACACACACACACACACACACATAACACACACACACACACACACATAACACACACACACACACACACACACACACACACACACACACACACACGTTTCACACACACACATTTCATACACACACATTTCACACACACACACACACACACACACACACACACACACACACACACACACACACATTTCAAACACACACACACAAACACACACACACACATTTCAAACACACACACACAAACACACACAGATTTCAAACACACACACACACACACACACACACACACAGATTTCAAACACACACACACATTTCAAACACACACACACAAACACACACACACACACGCACATGTAATAACGATTATGTTTTGTCATCTACTTTGTCAGTGTGTCGCTACACCTGCCACAGCAATGCTTGAAACATGCACATGTGGTAACTATCAAAACAGGTCGATGGAAAACACAACAGAAAATATAAGCCAAACAATGCAACAACACAAACAACGCAACCAAAACAGGCAAACCGACCAATGCAAAAAGTCAGAACAACTTCCAACATTCAAAAAACAAATTTAAGTCATCCCCCATCAGAAAAATAAGAAAAGGAAAAAGAAGAAGAAAAAGCGAAAAGAAAAACACAAACAAACAATAAAACAACGCAAACAACGCAACCAAAAACAGGCAAACAGACCAAAGCAAAAAGGCAAAAACAGCTTCCAATATTTCAAAAACAAAACTCAGACATATCTGCACACCCAGAAAAAATGAAAGAAAAGAAAGACAGAAGAAAAAACAAAACAAAAAACCCCACCAAATCTCACCCAAAAAAAGGAAATCTCTTTTGATCAAATAAGTTTTTTTGTATTCGTCTATTTACAGCTTGTTTCACATGATCAAATCGGCAACAGGAAGTTGGAATGAAAATGTATCCAGACAGCTAACGTCTTGAAAAACGGAAAGGACTTGTCAGGTTGTGCTGTGTGTGTGTGTGTGTGTGTGTGTGTGTGTGTGTGTGTGGTGGTGTGTGCGTGCGTGCGTGCGTGCGTGTGTGTCGTGGTGGTGTGTGCGTGTGTGGTGTGTGTGTGTGTGTGTTTTTCGTGTGCTTTGCTATTGCTTTTACACGGGATGCTGTGGCCATAATATGTCTGCTCTATTTCACAAAACAAATTAGGTGCAAATTGCATATGCATTAGATTATGATTATGCATTTTGCACAAACAACACTGAGGGTTATACAGTGTAGTGTGAGTGTGTATATAGGTAAATTTAAGTTTGACAATGTAGGTGTTGTGTGAGGTTGGTTTGCTTGATTGTGTGTTGCTGTGTGTGTCTAGGTGTGTCGTGTGTGTGTGGTGTTGTGTGTATGGTTGTGTGTGTGTGTGTGTGTGTGTGTTGTGGTGTGTGTGTGTGGTGTGTGAGTGTGTGTGTGTGGTGTGTGGTGTGTGTGTGTGAGTGTGTGTGTGTGTGTGTGTGTGTGTGGTGTGTGTGTGTGTGTGTGTGTGTGTGTGTGTGTGTGTGTGTGTGTGTGTGTGAGTGTGTGTGTGTGTGTGGTGAGTTGTGTGTGTGTGTGTGTGTGTGTGTTGTATGTGTGTTGTGTGGTTGTGTGTGTGTGTGTGAATGTGTGTGTCTTAAATGTGTGTGAAATGTGTTGTGTGTGTGTGTATGGTGTGTGTGTTTGTGTGTGTGTGTGGTGTGTGTGTGTTGTTGTGTGTGTGTGTGTGGTGTTGTGTTGTGTGTGTGATGTGTGTGTGTGTGTTGTGTGTGTGTTGTGTGTGTGTGTGTGTGTGTGTGTGTGTGTGTGTGTGTGTGTGTGTGTGTTTACTTTCTCCAGATGTTCTCTTCATCCAACATATGTGTATCTGGCAAAACTATCTCTGTTAAGCACTGTTCCTGATCTTTGAATTAACCTTCGTTATCCTGTTTGACAAGTTTGATGTGTATCTTGTCAAGTGGAGAATATAGTGTGTGTGATTGTGTGTGTCGCGTGTGTGGTGTATGCATACGAGCGCGCGTGCGTGCATGCGTGCGCGTGTGTGTGTGCATATGTTGCATGCTTGTGTATGAGTGTGTGCTCGTGTTTATGTGTGTGTGCGCGCGTTTGAGTGTGTGTGTGTGAGTGTGTGTGTGCGAGCGCGCGCGTGTGTGTGTATGTGTGTGTGTGTGCAGAATATTTGGTGTACTTGTTAACATTCCCCAATTCAGTCAGTATTCAATAGTTTTTGGTAGAAAGCACAAAAATACACCAACACTGCTAGGTTTGATAACTTTGTCAAATAATTATTTGCTATGAGGCTCTCTCGTCCTGTGCAGTATACCATAGATAAATACCTTGCAAGTGGTCAGATACGACTAAAAAACCTGGAAAACTCAACCAAAAACATCGACTTAAAGCAAAACAAAACAACAAAGCGAAAATTAAAACCTCCGAGAAAATGAACATCATCCAAAACAACAAGAAAAAACCAAGTAACACAAAATTAGAGCAAAAACAGTTTCCAAAAAATCTATCCAAAAACACAACTGGGAAAACAAAAACAGAACAAAACTATACTCCATATCAACAATCTGAACCAACAGAGTAAAAGAAAAGGCATGTAACAGACAGTCTTTCGGATGAGACAATAAACCGAACTCTTCGTGTGTTACGCATCATTATTTAGCGCACGCAAAACAACCCACGGCAACAAGAGGGTTGTCCCTGGCAAAATTATGTAGAAAAAAAGCCACTCTGATAGAAAAACAAATACAGTTGCAGACATGGAAAAAAAAAACTAATGGGTGGCGCTGCATTTGTGGTGACGCACTCTCCCTGGGAAGAGCAGCCCGAATTTGACGTAGAGAAATCTGCTGTGACATAAAGTGGCATAAAATAAATAAATGAGATGAAAACGACTCAGAACACACCTGATACAACCAACACGCTTGACCTCATCCTGGCGGAAAGAGGAAGTGCAAATTGAAGACAGAAAAAGTCAGCAGGAAAGATGCACATCCAGCAAGAGAGCAGACGTGGCAGAGAGAAGGGAGGGAGAGAAAGGAAGGAAGAGAGGAAGGAAGGAAGGAAGGAAGGAGGGAAGGAAGGGGCTGGCTGTCTGATATCACAGTGCATGTTCAATGCCTGTACACTGTTGTGCTCTAACAGGGGTGCAGCCCAGCCGGAAATGCTGAGGTCATACACACACACGCGCGCGCGCGCGCGCACCACACACACACACACACACACACCACGCACGCACACACGCACGCACGCACGCACGCAGACATACACACACAGACACACACAGACACACACACAGACACACAGACACAGACACAACACACACACACACACACACACACACACACACACACACACACACACACACACACACACACACACACACACACACACACACACACACCACTCCTGCAGGCATGTGTGCATATCGATGTAAACCAGGCATGGACATTTGCGCAGCTATGTGCCAAAGCGTTGCGTTCATATGTGCGCGTACGCTATTACACAGATACACACACATACATACACACATATGTGTGTGCATATATACATACACACACGCGTGCGCGCACGCGCATGGAACTGCTCCCCCTCCACACAAACACACACACACATACATTTTTAAGGCTTTCTTTAAAAAAAAATGCACATATGCATGTCATGTCAGATAAATTACCATAGTTCCTGATCATCTGTCAAGGAATTCTTTCTTTTCCTAAAATGTTGTAGGTACCGACCATCTGTCAACAAAATACCCTCACTAAAAAAAAAGAAGGAAATAATCAAAGCCAAGGAGAAAAAAAAATAGAAAATAAGAAACAGCTCCCTTCATAAAACTTATTAAAAAAACACAAAGAAAATAAATCTCTATTATACACTCATGCTTCTAGACATGTGTCAGCAACAATTGGCTACACCTGAGAAAAGCAGAGAGACAAAAGTGCAGGTAAAAAAAAAAGAAAACTGGATGATGTAATTCCGTAAAACAAGCTGATAGACCTTAGACGAGGCAGAAGCTGTCTGAAAATACAAGGGTGCATGCAATACATGACAGGTATATGTTGTGCTCTGGAAAAAAAGCTTCTGGAGAAATACTGAGACCACACACATAGAAACATTATTCAAAAATGTTCAAAGAGGTGCACATGCATGTGAAAATGTTTTTGTGTGTGCGTTTTGTATTTGTATGCATGTTGCGGCAATCCTGCACTTTGCTGTAGTACATAACATCGTGTATGTTAATAATGATAATAATGATGATGATGATGATGATGATGATGATGATAATAAAAAAAAATAAATAAAAATAAATTATTTTAAAAAAAAAAAATAATAATAATTATTATTATTATAACTATGTGCACTATTAGGTATTATTGCATACTCTTTACCAGCATTCCTTCCGATGAACTTGCTATAATCAAACCAGGCTGCCATCTCCATGTCTGCGGTGTCGCCACAAGACCGGCGCCATGCATATCGAAGATGTTAGTAAAGTGTGTATACATACAGTAGAGCCTTTTCTTGCTGCCGTGGGCTCTGTTACTGTGCAAAAATCGAGATATGATGTAACCCAAACCTGCCCTTTGTCACATCGTTTCGAAATGCGCCTTATTTTGGGTGGTGTGTATGAGCGTGCGCCTGGATGATCGCGCTCGTTTTTGTGTCGGCATTTTTGATGTGTGCACGTGGCAGCAACCCTGCACTTTGCTGCAGTCCATCACATTGTATATTATCATTATTAGTATGTATACTATTAGGTATTATTGCGTACACTGTACCGGCTCTCGTTCAAACAAACTTGCTATATTCAAGCCAGGCTACCATCTTGGGTGCTGTGGTGTCGCCAAAAGTCCGGCGTCACGCATATCGACGATGCTAGTAAAGTGTGTCTGCATACAGTGCAGCACTGTCTGTCTGTACAGTGACGGGATAGTCTGGTTGTTTTACAGCGTTGGGCATTGCCCTCGTGATCTGCTGACCTGGGTTCAAGTGACATTGAAAGGGACATTTTCCATAGAGTGAACATCAGTGCCGACTCCCCTCCTCCAATTCCTTCGGATGAGACTATAAACAACGTCCCGTATGCGAACACATGCAAAACATCTTGCGCACACGTTAAAGCCTTTTCTGCCTTTCGGAAACGTAGGATGGCAATTTGTTTTTTAAAAACCGTATATGCACGGGAACAGGATGTAAAAAAGTACATGAGTGCAACGGCATAATCCTCGAAATAAAAGAATAAAATAAATTATATCTCTGTTTGTCCTTTTGAATGCTGTCACTATACGGAAGGCATGGGATGCCTTCAGTGTTCACTACTGACGTCCACAACCATATATGTCCACACTACATTTTCCCTTCTTCAGTATCACATTATTTGAATGATTACATGATTATTAACTTATCTAAACTTCTTTTATGGACACAGTGCATCATGAGAACAACAGGTGTAAAGAATAGATTTTTATGTGCTCTATTGATATAGGCCTATTAATATGTGCTCTATTAACATATTCATCATTTAAAACTAAGCGTTAACTGACCGAAATTAAAAATGTCTCATTCTGAGGTAATAACGTATTCCTGAGACATTTGAGCCTTGAAAACTCTGTTGTTGGGATTATATCTACGTCCTAGCGGAGATATCCTATTTAGGGACTGCTGGTGGAAATTACATTGCTGTGATTGAATATGTCCCGTGGAGATGTCCAAACTAAAGACCGTTGACCGAAATTAACCAGGGTTTTTTTCTATAACCAGAGATCCTTTGATGACAGTTTGCAGTGGGTGTGTCACAGAGAGAGAAGAAAGACCCTCTCCATAAAAAAAATGTCTCACAAAGATCTGGTCACACTGCAAACAAGACTCCACCCCTACTCTCCACTCTCTCTCTCTCTCCCTCTACCCCTGACCCCAAACCACTGAAGCCTGGAGTCTGCTCCTGCCTGGGTCTCCTCCTTACTTTGTCCTGAGAGATGGGCAGTGAGGCGTGACTCACCACGGCTTCCCTCCCCCTGAGGCCAGCCTTCAAAGAGGGTGGCCTGCCCTTCATCTATTGTGGCCAGTGTTTTTCAAGCACCGCGGATCTGTCCGGTCTGGTTTGCCTGTGGTGGTGAAAGGGATGTGAGGGAAGAAGTGTTTGTGTTCCGTGGTTTAATCGGTTACTTTAAGGGGAGGGGGGGTGTAGGGGGTAGGGATGTGAGGGGTGGGGGTGTGAAGGGGTGGGGGGTGGGGTTGATGGGCGGTAATGAAGGTGTTAAGTATAGGAGGGTAGTCTGCTGTGAACAATCCAATGAAACATTTCGGTGCGGGATATTTGCCTTAAGGACAAGTTTTGTTGGTTTTTTTTTTTATTGTTGTTGTTTTGTTCTTGTCTTTCTTTTTGGTTTGAATAACAAATACAATGGATTATAAAAAGGAGGGTGGGGTGCTGGTCTTGTAGCATTGTGCTTTCCCCTTGAAAAGAGCAGTTCTGATTTTATGCAGAGAAATCTACCATTTTAAATATAGTGTGCAGAAGAATAGATAGTCGTGCTGGTATTTTGTGCTGGTTTCTCTATCTGTGCATCTACGTATCTATGTGTCTATGTATCTATATATCCCCTTAGTCTGGCAACCGCGGGGTACCCCTGAAGACTTGACAACCAGTTCCCTCCATTCCTCTCTCAGTTCTGCCTTTCTTGGGATTGTTATTTTAATTGACTATCTACTTGAATATAAACACGACAGTTTACTTTTTATCTCGAAAGACAGAATGGGGCTATCTTCATGGGATGTAAAAACTCTGGATGCAAAATCTCATCATTGGTCAACCTTAAAGCTCTAGATGAGGAACTGGAGTTAACATCAGTGCCGACTCCACTTTCCCCAAAAGTCTTTCGGATGAGACTGTAAACCGAGGCCCCGTGTGCGAACGCACGAAGAAAATCTTGCGCACACGTTAAATCTTGTTCCGCTTTTCCTAAGAGTAGGCCATTATGTGCCGGTGGGAACAGGTGACAATATTTACAAAACTGCATACACACGGGGACTGGATGAAAAAAGCACATGAGTGCTTATTCCATTAACCTCGATATGAAAGAATAAATACATAAAATAAAGAAAATAAATAAATAAAGCATTTTTTCGTAAGAAGTTGGTAAATCAAAAACAAGCTCATCTTGACGATACATTTTTTTCTGTGTATGGTGCCAACGAAGCTTTGGTGGGAGTCAGAGAGGTGGGAAAAGCCAGACCATTCTGCCGCCTATCTGTTGTTGTTTTTTTATTTGTTTAGGTTTAGCGGATAATATCGAGATTGTTATGAATTGCACAAATACAGTAGTATTGAACGACTGTGTGTGTATACATACTAAAGATTGAATAATTTAGCCCAAATCAACTCCACTCTCTCCATCGCCGCTGTCGTGGGTAGGAGCTCCACGCAATATCACCAGGGTTCACCATCTCTCTGTCAATGCTGTTATCCTCTGAAGTCAGAGTGTGGGTGCCCATATAGCGAGGTACTTGAGAATACACGCGAACATCTCATTCAGTGAGTAGTTTCAATCTCACAGTGATTCCAAGGTGGGATGAGTGAGTCAGAGAGTGCACGTTCTGGGTGACCCCCAGAGTGTTAAGCTGGGGAATGCGCACCACCACCACCACCACCAATAACAACAACAACAACAGCAACAATTGCCGAGTTCTACGATCTCCTGTAGCCCTCCCAGACCACTGACCTCAGTGATGTTGGCAATGTAGGATGTTGGT
>CM060338.1:1807060-1832060 GCA_030674155.1 Stramonita haemastoma
CCGCCATTTTGTTCTGTTTCTCCGACATGATGTACTATTTCTTTGCCATGCTGATGTTCTAGATCTCCGCAATTTTCAAGTGTTAATCTCTGCCCTGTTCAAGTCTGATTTGTCCGCCATAATTATGTTTTGTTTCTCCGACATACTGATGTTTTCTCTCCGTCTTCTCTCCAACATACTGATGTTTTCTCTCCATTTTCTCTCCGACATAGTGATGTTTTCTCTCCGACATAGTGATGTTTCCTCTCCGACATATTGATGTTTTCTCTCCGTCTTCTCTCCAACATACTGATGTTTTCTCTCCATTTTCTCTCCGACATAGTGATGTTTTCTCTCCGACATAGTGATGTTTCCTCTCCGACATATTGATGTTTTCTCTCCGTTTTCTCTCCGACATGTTGATGTTTTCTCTCCGACATATTGATGCTTTCTCTCCGACATAGTGATGTTTTCTCTCCGACATATTGATGCTTTCTCTCCGACATAGTGATGTTTTCTCTCCATTTTCTCTCCGACATATTGATGTTTTCTCTCCATTTTCTCTCCGACATAGTGATGTTTTCTCTCCGACATATTGATGTTTTCTCTCCGACATAGTGATGTTTTCTCTCCGACATATTGATGCTTTCTCTCCGACATATTGATGTTTTCTCTCCATTTTCTCTCCGACATATTGATGTTTTCTCTCCGACGTATTGATGTTTTCTCTCCGACATTTTGATGTTTTCTCTCCGTCTTCTCTCCGACATATTGATGTTTTCTCTCCGACATATTGATGTATCCTCTCCGACATATTGATGTTTTCTCTCCGACATATTGATGTTTTCTCACCGATATATTGATGCTTTCTCTCCGACATATTGATGTTTTCTCTCCGACATATTGATGTTTTCTCTCCGACATATTGATGTTTGCTCTCCGACATATTGATGTTTGCTCTCCGACATATTGATGTTTGCTCTCCGACATATTGATGTTTGCTCTCCGACATATTGATGTTTGCTCTCCGTTTTCTCTCCGACACATTGATGTTTTCTCTCTGTTTTCTCTCCGACATATTGATGTTTTCTCTCCGACATATTTGTGTTTTCTCTCCGACATATTGATGTTTTCTCTCCGACATATTGATGTTTGCTCTCCGACATATTGATGTTTTCTCTCCGACATATTGATGTTTTCTCTCCAACAAAATCATTGATGTTTTCTCTCCGACATATTGATGTTTTCTGTCCGACATATTGATGTTTTCTCTCCGTCATAGTGATGTTTTCTCTCCGACATAGTGATGTTTTCTCTCCGACACATTGATGTTTTCTCTCCGACATATTGATGTTTTCTCTCCAACATATTGATGTTTTCTCTCCGACATATTGATGTTTTCTCTCCGACATAGTGATGTTTTCTCTCCGACATATTAATGTTTTCTCCCCGTTTTCTCTCCGACATATTGATGTCTTCTCTCCGACATATTGATGTTTTCTCTCCGACATATTGATGTTTTCTCTCCGACATATTGATGTTTTCTCTCCGACATATTGATGTTTTCTCCCCGTTTTCTCTCCGACATATTGATGTCTTCTCTCCGACATATTGATGTTTTCTCTCCGACATATTGATGTTTTCTCTCCGACATATTGATGTTTTCTCTCCGACATATTGATGTTTTCTCTCCGACATATTGATGTTTTCTCTCCGACATATTGATGTTTTCTCTCCGACATATTGATGTTTTCTCTCCGACATATTGATGTTTTCTCTCCGACATATTGATGTTTTCTCTCCGACATATTGATGTTTTCTCTCCGACATATTGATGTTTTCTCTCCGACATACTGATTTTTTTTCCGTTTTCTCTCCGACATATTGATGTTTTGTCTCCAGCATATGGATGTTTTATCTGTTTTCTCTGCGACATATTGATGCTTTCTCTCCAATCCAATCCAGTTATGTTGCTTATATCCCTGCTGACCACATAAGCCATATCAGGGCTATCACCTCGTTACATTTTAAAACTCGTATTAAAAGTGTGCCAATCCAATCCAATCCAATCCAATTATGTTGCTTATAGCCCCGCCGACCATATAAGCCATATCAGGGCTATCACCTCGTTACATTTTAAAACTCGTATTAAAAGTGTGCCAATCCAATCCAATCCAATCCAATTATGTTGCTTATAGCCCCGCCGACCATATAAGCCATATCAGGGCTATCACCTCGTTACATTTTAAAACTCGTATTAAAAGTGTGCGATGCTTTCTCTCCGTTTTCTCTCCGACATATTGATGTTTTCTCTCCGGCATATTGATGTTTCCTCTCCGGTATATTGATGTCCCCCCCCCCCCCCTTCCTCATATTAATGTTTTATTTGTACCATGTTTCATGTTTCATTTCTTCACAATGTTGATGTTCATCTTAGCACAATGGTTATTTTACCATTCCGTGATAATTGCCGTTTTGGTTCTTTCCCATTTTGATGCTTTCTGTTTGCATCAAGTTCGTGTTCTATTTATCCGCCATGTTGATGTTTGTTTTTCTTTCATATCCGCAATGTAGATGTTCTATTTCTCCACTCTGTTAATGCACTATTTCTCTGTCATACTGAATTTGTATTTTTCTGTTGTGTTAATGTTCTTTTTCTCTACCATGTTAATTTCAAAGTTTTGCAGCATGTTAATGTCTTATTTCTCCCGGATGATTATGTTATTTCATTTTTTCTTCCCTGCTGATGTTTTATTTATCTGCCATGTTAATGTTTTCTTTTTGTGTCATGTAGTTTTTGTATCATTTTCTGCTATGATTATGGTCCGTCTTTCCGCTACAGTGTCTGTAATGTGAATGCTCTATTTATTTACTTTATTTATTTATTTATTCGTTCTATTTTATTCTTTTGTATGGAGGATAATGGCATAAGCACTCTTGTGCTTTTTTACATCCAGTCCCCGCGTGTATGCTGTTTTGTAAATATCATCTGTTCTCACCGGCACACGATGGCCTACTCTTACGAAAAACGGAACAGGATTTAACGTGTGCGCAAGATGTTCTGCCTACGTTCACACTCAAGACCTCGATTTAAAGTCTCATCCGAAGGACTTTGGGGGAGAGTGGAGTCAGCACTGAGAAAAATCTCCTCGAACGGGAATCGAACCCGGGGTCGTCAAATTGCTAGCACAATGTTCTGACCACTAGGCTATCCCGTCCCCCCCCCCTCCCCAGGTATATCTTGATGTTTTCTTAATAGGTTTGGTTGATATTTTATTCGATCATAAATATAGACGTTTTGTTTTTTCGCTATACACACGTTTCATTTTCTTGCAGTGTTATATGTTCTGTCTCCGCTATGTTAACTTTCTATTTCTTCAGCAATTTTTTTTTTCTGCCAAGATCATGTTGTCTTTCCTCACCATGTTGATGTTTCATCTCTCCCCCTTTTGATGTGTCATACCAATATTTTAATTTTCCAACACGATGATGTTCTATTTCTCTGCCATTTTCGTGTTTCCTACTCTGCCATGTTCATTTTTGCTTTCTCCAGTATGTTGTTTTATTTCTCCATGTTTATTTTCCAATTTTTCCGCCATGTTCATGCATTATTTTCCTACCATGTTGATGTTCTGTTTCTGTGATATGCTGAATTACTATTTCTCAGCCATGCTGATCTTTTATTTTTCCGCCATGGTGATGGGTTTTTTCCCCGCCATGTTTCCGTTTTTTCAAGATGTTGACATTTGATTTCTCCCTAATGCCATTCCTAATTTCTCCGCCATGTTTTATTATTTCTCCGCCATGTTTATGTTTTATTTCTCCGCCATGTTTACGTTCTATTTCTCAGCCATGTTTATGTTTATTTCTCCGCCGTGTTGACGTTCTATTTCTCCGCCATGTTGACGTTCTATTTCTTCGCCATGCTGATGTTTTATTTCTCCGCCATGTTGACGTTCTATTTCTCCGCCATGTTGACGTTCTATTTCTCCGCCATGTTGATGTTTTATTTCTCCGCCATGTTGACGTTCTATTTCTCCATGTTGATGTTCTATTTCTCCGCCATGTTGATGTTTTATTTCTCCGCCATATTGATGTTCTATTTCTCCGCCATGTTGATGTTCTATTTCTCCGCCATGTTGATGTTTGAATTTTTCTGCCATGTTGATGTTCTATTTCTCCGCCATGTTTTATTAGTTCTCCGCCATGTTTATGTATTAGTTCGCCATGTTTATGTTCTATTTCTCCGCCATGTTAATGTTCTATTTCTCCGCCATGTTAATGTTTTATTTCTCCGCCATGTTAATGTTCTATTTCTCTGCCATGTTAATGTTCTATTTCTCCGCCATGTTTTATTACTTCTCCGCCATGTTTTATTATTTCTCCGCCATGTTTATGCATTAGTTCACCATGTTTATGTTTTAATTCTCCGCCAGGTTTATGTTTTATTTCTCCGCCATGTTAATGTTTTATTTCTCCGCCATGTTTTATCAATTCTCCGCCATGTTTATATTTCTCCGCCATGTTTATGTATTAGTTCGCCATGTTTATGTATTAGTTCGCCATGTTTATGTTTTATTTCTCCGCCATGTTTTATCATTTCTCCACCATGTTTATGTATTAGTTCGCCATGTTTATGTTTTAATTCTCCGCCAGGTTTATGTTTTATTTCTCCGCCATGTTAATGTTTTAATTTTCCATGTTTTATGATTTCTCCGCCGTGTTTATGTATTAGTTCGCCATGTTTATGTTTTATTTCTCCGCCATATTTATGTTTTATTTCCAACCATGTTTATGTTTTATTTCCAACCATGTTTATGTTCTCTTTCTCCGCCATGTTTATGTTTTATTTCTCCATGTTTATGCTTTATTTCTCCGCCATGTTAATGTTTTAGTTCGCCATGTTAATGTTTTAGTTCTCCATGTTAATGTTTTAGTTCTCCGCCATATTAATGTTTTAGTTCTCCGCCATGTTTATGTTTTAGTTCGCCATGTTTGTGTTTTAGTTCGCCATGTTTATGTTTTAGTTCGCCATGTTTATGTTTTATTAGTTCTCCGCCATGTTTTATTATTTCTCCGCCATGTTTATGTTTTAGTTCTCCACCATGTTTATTATTTCTCCGCCATGCTTATGTTTTATTTTTCCGCCATGTTTATGCTTTATTTCTCCGGCATGTTGATGTTCTATTTCTCCGCCATGTTGATGTTCTATTTCTCCGCCATGTTGATGTTCTATTCCTCCGCCATGTTTATGTTTTATTTGCCATGTTAAATCATTTTCCGCCATGTTTTATTATATCTCCGCCATGTTTATGTTTCATTTCTCCACCACGTTGATGTCTATTTCTCTGCCATGTTGATGTTCTATTTTTCCATCATGTTAATGGTTTCTTTTTCAGCCATGTTGATGTTCTTTTTTCCCGCCATGTTTATGTTTTATTTCTCCGCCATGTTTATGCTTTATTATTTCTCCATGTTTATGTTTTATTTCTCCGCCATGTTAATGTTTTATTTCTCCTCCATGTGTATATTTTATTTCTCCGTCATGTTAATGCTTTATTATTCCTCCGCCATGTTTGATCATTTCTCTGCCATATTTATGTTTTACTTCGCCATGTTTATGTTTTATTTCTCCGTCATGTTAATGCTTTATTATTCCTCCGCCATGTTTGATCATTTCTCTGCCATATTTATGTTTTACTTCGCCATGTTTTATGTTTTAGTTCTCAGCCATGCTAATGTTTTATTTCTCCGCCATGTTTATGTTTATATTTCTCCGCCATGTTTTATTATTTGTCCGTCATGTTAATGCTTTATTATTCCTCCGCCATGTTTATGTTTATATTTCTCCGCCATGTTTATGTTTATATTTCTCCGCCATGTTTGTTTTATTATTTCTGCGCCATATTTGTTTCATTTTTCCGCCATGTTTATGTTCTATTTCTCTGCCATGTTTATGTTCTATTCCTCCGCCGTGTTTATGTTTTATTTTCCCCGCAATATTTATGTTTTATTTCTCTGCCATGTTTATGTTTTATTATTTCTCCGCCATATGTTATTATTTCTCCGCCATATGTTATTATTTCTCCGCCATGTGTTATTATTTCTCCGCCATGTGTTATTATTTCTCCGCCATGTGTTATTATTTCTCCGCCATGTGTTATTATTTCTCCGCCATGTGTTATTATTTCTCCGCCATATGTTATTATTTCTCCGCCATGTGTTATTATTTCTCTGCCATATGTTATTATTTCTCCGCCATATGTTATTATTTCTCCGCCATGTGTTATTATTTCTCCGCCATGATAATGTTTTATTCTTCCACTACGTTAATGTTTTATTTCTCCATGATGAAAATGCTTTTTATTTTCCTCATGTTGATGTTTAACTTAACACCATGTTCATTTTCTATTTTCCTCTCCAATCCAGTCGAGTCCAATCATGTTGTTTAGAGCCCTGCCGACCACACAGGCCATATCAGGGCTGTTTTTCTCGTCAAATGTAAAACTCAAATTAAAACTGTGCAATTATACAGATTAAAACGGGGTATAAAACCAGCTTTACTGTCCTTGCTTGAACAGTTTAAAACCAACTTTACTGTTATTCCTTGTCTGAATGATCTGGTCAATCATAAGGGTCAGACCCAGGACCTATTTCTTCGCTATATTGATGATGTATTCCATTCTGTTATGTTGACACTACTTTTCCGCCATGATGATGTTCTATTTCTCCGCCATTTTCTATTTTTCCGCCACGATGTTGTTCTATTTTTCCGCCATGTTGATGTTCTATTTCTCCGCCATGATGATGTCATACTTTTCCGCCATGTTGATGTTCTATTTCTCCACTACATTGTTTTATTTCTCCATGATGATTATGATTTTTTTTATTTTTCACCAATATTGAAGTTCACCTTAGCACCATGATCATTATCTATTTGTCTGTCCAATCCAATCATGTTGTTTAAAGCCCCGCCGACCACACAGACCATATCGGGGTTGTCACCTCGTCAACTTTAAAGCTCGAATTAAAACTGTGCAATTATATACAGATTAAAACAGGGTAGAAAACCCAACTCTACTGTAATCCCTGCTTGGACAGAGTTTAAAATCAACTCTACTGCTATTCCTTATCTCAATAGGCCTGGTAAACCATGAGGTTAAACCCCGGTTCTTTGTTATTCATGAATTATTCCACCTGCCATGTTGAGACGTTACTAAATTCCGCAAATGTTGATGTTCTGTCATCCGCCAATTTGATTGTTTAATTTCAATCATGTAGAAATTGTATTTCTTCACCATGTTGATGCTTTATTTATCTGCCACAGAAGTGTCATTTCTCTGTTGTCTACCTTTCTATCTATCTCTCTCTCTCTACCTACCTACCTACCTGTCTGTCTGTCTGTCTGTCTATCCCTTAGTCTGGTGACCGTGGGGCACCCTTGAAGACTTGACAACCAGTTCCCTCCATTCCTCACTCTGTTCTGCCTTTCTCAAAGTTTTGCCGAGTTCCAGGCCTGTTCATTCGCTGATGTTGTCCTTCCATCTCTTCCTTGGTCTGCCTCTTTTTCTTCCTCCTTGGAAAGTGCTTTGCTGTATTGTTTTTGCAAGTCCTTCCGATCTTGCGACATGCCCGTACCATTTAAGTTTACGCTTCTTTACGATTGATAGAAGATTTTCGTAGGGACAGATGGTTTGCTGGATTCTATTACGCACCTCTTCGCTGCTTATGTGGTCTCTGTAGAAGATGCCAAGGAGTCTCTGAAAGCATCTCATCTCTACTGTCTGTACTCTTCTCTCCAAATCAGCAATCGGGGTCCACGATTCACAGGCATACAGGAATATGGATATGACAAGGGAGCGCATTAGTCTGAACTTGGAGTTGAGCGAGATATTTTAACCTTCCAGATGCTGTTCAGTTTCGACAGCGCTGTTATTGTCTGTGCAATCCTGCATACCACATCTGGATTGGACCCCTCGTCTGATACAACGGCTCCCAAGTACTTGAAGCTTTGAACCGTTTCCAGCTTCTGGTCATTGACCCTGATATCAGTGCTGATGCCCTTGGCGTTATTGGTATCAGTTTGGTCTTCGCTGCACTGCCATAGAAGTGTTTTATTCTCTGCCACAGAAGTGTTTTATTTCTCTGCCACAGAAGTGTTGTATTTCTCTGCCATAGAAGTGTTGTATTTCTCTGCCATAGAAGTGTTTTATTTCTCTGCCATAGAAGTGTTGTATTTCTCTGCCATAGAAGTGTTTTATTTCTCTGCCATAGAAGTGTTTTATTTCTCTGCCATAGAAGTGTCTCATTTCTCTGCCATAGAAGTGCTGTATTTCTCTGTCATAGAAGTGTC
The DNA here is from genome assembly GCA_030674155.1 of Stramonita haemastoma. NCBI lineage: Eukaryota > Metazoa > Mollusca > Gastropoda > Neogastropoda > Muricidae > Stramonita > Stramonita haemastoma. The sequence continues at coordinate 1,815,393 of CM060338.1, forward strand.
TCATTTCTCTGTCATAGAAGTGCTGTATTTCTCTGTCATAGAAGTGCTGTATTTCTCTGTCATAGAAGTGCTGTATTTCTCTGGTGATGTAAAGCTTGAGGATTGTGGAGATGTAAATGTTGAAGATGATGGTGGAGGTGATGTAAATGTTAAAGATGGTGGTGGTGGTGGTGGTGGTGATGTAAATGTTAAAGATGATGGTGGTGGTGATGTAAATGTTAAAGATGATGGTGGTGGTGATGTAAATGCTGAAGATGATAGTGATGTAAATGCTGAAGATGATGGTGATGTAAATGTTGGAGATGATGTAAATGTTGAAGTTGATTGTGATAATGTAAATGTTGAAAATGATGGTGAAGATGTAAATGTTGAAGATGATGGTGAATATGTAAATGTTGAAGATGATGGTGATGTAAATGATGAAGATAATGGTGTTGTTAATGTTGTTGATGATGATGATGGTGGTGATGATGTTAATGTTGAAGATGATGGTGATGTAAATGTTGAAGATGATGGTGATGATGTTAATGTTGAAGATGATGGTGACGTAAATGTTGAAGATGATGGTGGCATAAATGTTGAAGATGGTGATGTAAATGTTGAAGATGATGATTTCAATGATGATGATCGTGATGATGATGTGAATGTTCCATGTGATGGTAATGTAAATGCTGAACATGGTGGTGATGTAAATGTTGAAAATGATGGTGATGTAAAATTAATGGTGAAGATGATGGCGATGTAAATGTTGAAGATGATGGTGGGTGGTGGTGTTAATGTTGAAAATGATGCCGATGTAAATGTTGAAGATAATGGTGGTGATGATGTAAATAATTGAAGATAATGGTGATGATGTAAATGTCGTAGATGATGATGTAAATGTTTAAGATGATGGTGATGCCAATGTTGAAGATGATGGTGATGTAAATGTTGAAGATGATGATGTAAATGTTGAAAATGATGATGATGTAAATGTTAAAGATGGTGGTGATGTAAATGTTGAAGATGATGGTGATGTACATGTTGATGACGATGCCAATGTTGAAGATGATGATGTAAATGTTGAAGATGATGATGTAAATATTGAAGATGATGGTGATGTAAATGTTGAAGATGATGATGTAAATGCTGAAGGTGATGGTGATGTAAATGCTGAAGGTGATGATGATGATGATGATGTAAATGTTGAAGATTGTGATGATGATGTAAATGGTGAAAATGATGTTGATGTAAATGGTGAAGATGATGAAGATATAAATGGCGAAGATGATGATGTAAATGGTGAAGATGATGTAAATGGTGAAGATGATGGTGATGTAAATGCTGAAGATGATGTAAATGCTGAAGGTGATGTAAATGTTGAAGATGATGATGTAAATGAAGATGATGATGTAAATGGCGAAGATGATGGTGATGTAAACGTTGAAGATAATGCAAATGCTGAAGATGATGGTGATGTAAATCTTGAAAGATGACGATGGTGTAAATGCTGAAGAGGATGTAAATCGTGAAAGATGATGATGATGATGGAAATATTGAAGATGATGATGATGGAAATGTTAAGATGTTGATGTAAATGTTGAAGATGATGGTGATGTAAATGCTGATGATGGTGGTGTAAATACTGAAGTTGATGGTCATGTAAATGTTGAAGATGATGATGTAAATGTTGAAGATGATGGTGAAAGAAATGTTAAGTACAATGGTGATGGAAATGTTGAAGATGATGGTGATGGAAATGTTGAAGATGATGGTGATGTAAATGTTAAGTATAATGGTGATGTAAATGTTAATGATTATGGCGATGTAAATATTGAAGATGATGGTGACGTAAATGTTGAAGATGATGGTGATGTAAATGTTGAAAATGATGGTGATGCAACTACTGAAGATGATGTAAATGCTGAAAAATAATGGTGATGTAAATGTTGAAGATGATGGTGATGTAAATGTTGAAGATGATGGTGATGTAAATGTTGAAGATGCTGATGGTGATGTAAATGTTGAAGATGCTGATGGTGATGTAAATGTTGAAGATGAAGGTGATGTAAATGTTGAAGATGATGGTGATGTAAATGTTGAAGATGAAGGTGATGTAAATGTTGAAGATGATGGTGATGTAAATGTTGAAGATGATGGTGATGTAAATGTTGAAGATGATGGTGATGGAAATAATGAAGATGATGGTGATGTAAATGTTGAAGAGGATGGTGATGGAAATAATGAAGATGATAGTGATGTAAATGTTGAAGAGGATGGTGATGAAAATAATGAAGATGGTGATATAAAATAATTGTTGAAGTTAATGGCGATGTAAATGTTGAAGATCATGGTGGTGTAAATGTTGAAGATGATGGTGATGGAAATGTTGAATATGGTAATGTAAATATTCAGTGTTCAGTGTTTCAGTGTGATATCTCTGCTATGTAAATACTTCATTTCTTCACATGCTGGTGTTTTATTTCTCTTCCATGTTAATGTTTTGTTTCTCCGACATATTGATCTATGTCTTCAAGTAATTATGTTAATGTTCTGCCTATCCGCCATGTTGATTATTTATTTTTTCAGACACAGTGATGTTTTATTTTCCCATCATGTTGATGTTTTACTTGTGAACCATGTAATGCTGTATTTCTCAGACACGGTATTTCATTTCTCCACTTATGTTGATGTTCTATTTATCTGCCAAGTAGATCATTTGTTTCTGGATTTTTTCAGATATATTGATGTCCACTGTGTTGATATTTTATTTTTCCGCCATGTTGATCTACTTCTCTGCCATGCAATTGTTTTATTTTTCCGCCATATTGATGTTATATTTCTATGCCATGTTAATGCATTTTCCCCTCATATTGATGTTCTATTTCTCCGCCATGTTGATGTTCTATTTCTCCGCCATGTTGATGTTCTATTTCTCCGCCATGTTGATGTTCTATTTCTCCGCCATGTTGATGTTCTATTTCTCCGCCATGTTGATGTTCTATTTCTCCGCCATGTTGATGTTCTGTTTATCCATGTTGATGTTCAATTTCTCCGCCATTTTTTAAATTAATTCTCCGCCATGTTTTATTTCTTCACTACGTTAATGTCTTGCAACTCGAATTATCCAGATTATTCAATCCAATCCAATCATGTTGTTTATACCCCTGCCGACCACACAGACCATATCAGGGCTGTCACCACGTCAAATTTAAAACTGAAATTAAAACTGTGCAATTATACAGATTAAAACGGGATATAAAACCAACTTTACTGTACGTCCTTGACAGAGTTTAAAATCAACTCTACTAGTAGTTATTCCTCGTCTTAATAGCTAGTCAACCATAAAGATAGAACCCAGGACCTACTCTTTGTTATGTTAATGATGTATTCATCCGTTATTTGACACTATATTTTCCGCCATATTGAGCTTTATTTCCCTGCAAATGTTGATGACCTATTTATCCGCCATTCTTGAAGGTTTGTTTTTTTTTATTATTATGTAGATATTGTATTTCTTCACCCTGTTGATGTTTTATTTATCCACCATATAGATGTTTGTTTTCTCCGCCATAAAGTGCTTTATTTCTTAACGATATAATATTCTATAACTCTGCTATGTCAATGCTATGTTTTTTTCAGTGTACTGATAGTTCTATTTTTCCCCGTTAATGTTTTGTTTCTCCACCTGTTATAATCTATTTCTTCCAAATGCTGATTTGTTTAATTTTCCCCCATGTTGATGTTTATTTCTCCGCCATGTTGATGTTTATTTCTCCGCCATGTTGATGTTCTATTTCTCCGCCATGTTGATGTTTCTATTTCTCTCCGCCATGTTGATGGTCTATTTCTCCGCCATGTCGATGTTTTATTTCTCCGCCATGTTGATGGTCTATTTCTCCGCCATGTCGATGTTCTATTTCCCGCCATGTTGATGGTCTATTTCTCCAGTTGTGTTCTATTTCTCGCCATGTTGATGTTCTCTTTCTCCGCCATGTTGATGGTCTATTTCTCCGCCATGTGATGGTCTATTTCTTCGCCATGTTGATGGTCTATTTATCCGCCATGTTGATGGTCTATTTCTCCGCCATGTTGATGGCTATTCATACGCCATGTTGATGTCTTTCTACGCCATGTTGATGTTCCGTTTCTCCGCCATGCTGACCGTCTATTTATCCGCCAAGTTGATCCTTTGCTTCTGTTCTTTTTTCCAGAAATATCAATGTTTTTATTTCTCCACCATGAGTTGATTTCTCCAACCTATTGTCCCATTTCTCTGCATACGTTTTGTTATCCACAGATGAAAATGTCCTCCTATCCTTCATGAAGTTGATTTAGTTCTGGTTTGATGTGGTTTTTTTTTTTTTTTTTGTTTTTTTTGGGGGGGGGGATATTTATGTTCAGTTTTTCCATGTTGATGCTCTGTTTCCCCGCAATACCGATTTTCTTTTATTTCCCCTGCCATTCTGATGTTTGATATCTCTGCCCTGTTTGTTCTACTCTCCGCTCTGGTGATTTTTTTCTCAACATGGACGTTTTATTTTCCTCCATGTTGATCTTCTAATGTATTAATTTCTCTCCTGTACGTTGATTTTTTTTCCTGCCAAATCGTTTTAATTGCTCCACCCTGTTAATTTTTATTTCTCTCCATATTGTTTAATTTCTCATCGGTTATTGTATCAACTTTCCTATCATTTTGATATTTTATTTAATTCGTCTGTTTTATGTTCTGTTTTATCGCCATGTTGAGTAAAGATTCTCCCCCATGTTATGTTTTACGTTTCTCCCCCATGTTAATGTTTAATTTCTCCCCCACGTCGATGTTTTAGTTTCTCCCCCATGTCGATGTTTTAGTTTCTCCCCCATGTCGATGTTTAGTTTCTCCCCCATGTCGATGTTTTAGTTTCGACCCCATGTTGTTTACAGTTTCTCCCCCATATATGTTTCAGTTTCTCCCGCATGTTTAGTTTCTCCCCCATGTCGTTTTCAGTTTCTCCCCCATGTCGTTTCAGTTTCTCCCCCATGTTGTTTCATTTCTCCCCCCATGTTTCAGTTTCTCCCCCATGTTTGTTTTTTCCCCATGTTGTTTTAGTTTCTCCCCCATGTTGATGTTTTTCCTATTTTTCTCCGCCATGTGATGTTTTTATTTCTCCCCATGTCGATGTTAATTATTTTTCCGCCATGTCGATGTTTTATTTCTCCCCATGTTGATGTTTTATTTCTCCGCCATGCTAATGTTTTTACCCCCCCTAGCACCCCCCCCTGTATTTTTTTCATGTATTTATTTCTCACCCCTGCTTAATGTTTTAACCCCCCTACCCCCACCCATGTTCATGTTTTAGTTTCTCCCCCATGTTTACGTTCTATTTTTCTGTCATATTAATGTTTTTTCTACCACATTAAAGTTTTCTTTTCTGTGATTTCTTTTCTTTGCCATGTTGATATTTACTCTAAACCATATTATTCATGCTTGATTACTTTTTTTTTTTTAACAAGTTGATGTTCTATTTCTCTACCATGTTTCGTTTCTATTTTGCTGCACACTTTGATGTGTTATTTCTTCGCCATATTAATATTTTATTTCTCCAATCCGTTCCGATTAAATCATTTTATTTATAGCTCCGCCGACCACACAGGCAGTATCGGAGTTGTCACCTTGTCAAATTTAAAACTCATATTTAAAGTGTGCCACTATATACAGATTAAAACGGGGTATAAAACCAACTTGATAGTCCTTGCTTGTATCGATGCCCTGGTCAACCGTAAGGGTCAGCCCAGAACGGCCACCACATCTGTGCCATGTTGATATTATAATTATTTCTCTGCCATGTTGATATTGCAATAACTTCTCTGACATGTAATTATAATTACTTTCTGCCGTGTTGATATAATTATTTCTCTGCCATGTTGATTCATTATTTCTCTGCCATTTGATGTCATTATTTCTCTGTCATGTTGATTCATTATTTCTCTGCCATGTTGATTCATTATCTCTCTCCATGTTGATTGTCATTATCTCTCTGCCATGTTGATGTCATTAATCTCTCTGCAATGATATTATATTTTTTCTGCCATGATTGATATTACAATATTTCTCTGCCGTATTATTATTACAATTATTTCTCTGCCGTATTTATTATTACAATTATTTCTCTGCCGTATTATTATTACAATTATTTCTCTGCCGTATTTATTATTGCAATTATGTTTCTGCCGTATTATTATTACAATTATTTCTATGCCGAGTTGATTTTACAATTACTTCTCTGCCGTGTTAATATTATAATTATTTCTCTGCCATGTTAATATTATAATTACTTCTCTGCCGTATTGATATTATCATTATTTCTATGCCATGTTTATATTATATTAATTTTCTACCGTGTGGATATTATATTGATTCTCTGCAATGTTGATATCATATTCACTTCTCTGCAATGTTGATATTATTTCTCTGCAATGTTGATATTACAATTCTTGCTCTGCCGTGTTGATATCACAATTATTTCTCTACAGTGTAGATATTGTAATTACTTCTCTTCCGGTGTTGATATTATAATTAGTTCTCTGCAACGTTGATGTTATGATTCGCTGTCATGTTCATATAACTACTTTTCTGCCATGTTGATTTTATAATTACTTCTCTGTTGTGTTGATATCATAATTACTTCTCTGCCATGTTGATGTCATTAATTCTCTGCCAGGATGATATTACAATTATTTCTCTGTCGTATTTATTATTACAATTATTTCTCTGCCGTATTTATTATTACAATAATTTATCTGCCGTATTTATTATTACAATAATTTATCTGCCGTATTTATTATTACAAATTTTTCTCTGCCGTATTTATCATTGCAATTATTTCTCTGCCGTATTTATTATTACAGTTATTTCTCTGCCAAGTTGATGTTACAATTACATCTCTGCCATGTTGATATTACAATTATTTCTCTACCATGTTGATATTATAATTTTTTTCTCTACCGTGTTGATATTATAATCACTTCTCTGCAATGTAGATATTATTATTTCTTTGCAATGTTGATATTATGATCACATCTCTGCCATGTTTATATTACATCTATGTCTCTGCCAAGTTCACGTTATAATTATTTCTCCACCATGCTGATATTATAATTACTTCTCTGCCATGTTGATATTATAATTACTTCTCTGCCATGTTGATATTGTAATTAATTCTCCGCCATGTTGATATCATAATTACTTCTCTGCCATGTTGATATTGTAATTAATTCTCCGCCATGTTGATATTATAATTACTTCTCTGCCATGTTGATATTGTAATTAATTCTCTGCCATGTTGATATTATAATTTCTCTCCCATGTTGATATTATAATTATATCTCTGCCATGTTGCGATATCTCTGTGCAATGTTGACATTATAATTATTTCTCTGCCATGTTGATATTACAATCACTTTTCTGCCGTGTTTATATTACAATTATTTCTCTGTTGTGTTGATATTATAATTACTTTTCTGCCAAGTTTACGTTAAAATTATTTCTCCGCCATGATGATGATATAATACTTCTCTGCCATGTTGGTATTGTAATTATTTCTCTGTTATTCTGATATTGCAAATATTTCTCTGCCATGTTGATATTATAATTATTTCTCTGCCATGTTGATATTATAATTATTTCTCTGCCATGTTGATATTATTATTATTACTTCTCTGTCATGTTGATATTCTAATTACTTGTCTATGTTGATATAGTTACTTCTCTGCCATGTTGATGTTGTAATTATTTCTCTGCCGTGTTCATATTGTTATTATTTCTCTGTCATGTTGATAGTATGATTATTTCTCTGCCATGTTGATATCACAATTACTTCTCTGCCATGTTGATACTACAATTATTTCTCTTCCATGTTATTATAATTACTGCCCTGCTGTGTTGCCATTACAATGATTTCTCTGCCATGTTGATATCATAATTACTTGACTGCCATGTGAAAACTACAATTATTTCTCTGTTCTTTTGATTTCATGATTACTTCTCCGTCAAGTTTACATTATACATATTTCTCTGCCATGTTGATGTTATAATTACTTCTCTGCCTTGTTGATACTATAATTATTTCTCTGCCATGTTGATAATACAATTATTTATCTGTGTTGATATTATAATTAATTCTTTGCGATGTTGCTATTATAATTACTTCTCTGCCGTGTTGAAATTATAACTATGTATCTGCCGTGTTGATATTATAATTATTTCTCTGCCGTGTTGAAATTATAATTATTTCTATGTGTTGATATTATAATTATTTCTGTGCCATGTTGATATAATTATTTCTCTGCCGTGTTGATATTATAATTATTTCTCTGCCATGTTGATATTATAATAATTTCTCTGCGATGTTGATATTATAATTACTTCTCTGCCATGTTGATATTATAACTATGTATCTGCCGTGTTGATATTATAATAATTTCTCTGCGATGTTGATATTATAATTATTTATCTGCCGTGTTGATATTATAATTATTTCTGTGCCATGTTGATATTATAATTACTTCTCTGCCATATTGATATTACAATTATTTCTCTGCGATGTTGATATTATAATTATTTATCTGCCGTGTTGATATTATAATTATTTCTGTGCCATGTTGATATTATAATTACTTCTCTGCCATATTGATATTACAATTATTTCTCTGCGATGTTGATATTATAATTACTTCTCTGCCATGTTGATATTATAATTATTTCTCTGCCATATTGATATTACAATTATTTCTCTGCGATGTTGATATTATAATTACTTCTCTGTCATATTGCTATTCTGATTACTTCTCTGTCATGTTTTTTATAATTACTTATCTGCCATGTTGATATTATAATTACTTCTCTTTCATGTTGACATTGTAATTACTTCTCTGTCATGTTGATATTATAATTATTTCTTTGCTGTGTTGACATTATAATTATTTCTTTGCGGTGTTGATATTATAATTACTTCTTTGCGGTGTTGATATTATAATTATTTCTTTGCGGTGTTGATATTATAATTATTTCTTTGCGGTGTTGATATTATAATTATTTCTTTGCGGTGTTGATATTGAACCTGGCGGGGCCCATTCCTCTTCATTTCAGATTGGTTTTTTTGTTGGATTTACTCCATACTTGTATCCATACATTGCTCTGTGTGTGGTGTGTGTGTGTGTGTGTGTGTGTGTGTGTGTGTGTGTGTGTGTGTGTGTGTGTGCGTGCGTGCGTGCGTGCATGCCTGCGCGCATGTACGTGTCGTGAAAGCGTACGTGTGTGCGAGTTTGTGATATTTTTATTTGAAGCTTGAACAATTTAACATGAAATGTAGCTATCTTGTCTTTTGATTACGATTCATATTGATATACCTATAAGTATTGTAATTGCCCTTCAGGGGATGATTAAAATGATTTTGACTTGACATGTGGCAGGTAGTACTGGGTTACATGGTTACCAGTAGCAGAGGATGCCTCTGACCTGACTGCTGTGTTTATCTTTCTGCCATGTTGAAGTTTTATTTCTTTGCCACGTTGATGTTTTATTGAAAAAAAATAATCTGAAATATTCAGTGCCATTTCTCCACTGTTTTATTTCATCGCTATCCAGATGCTTTGTTTTTCTGCCATGTTGATGTTCTGTTTCTCCGTTTTGTTGATGCGCTATTTCTAAGCCATGCGGATATTTGATTTTTTCCCGTTATTTTGATGTTTGATTTCTCCCCTATGTTATTGCTCTATTTCTCCCCCGTATTGTTCGATTTCTCCGCTATTTTGATATAGTATTGGTCCGACTTTTTTTTTTACCGCCATTTTAGTGTTCTATTTGTTTATCATGTTGATATTTTATTTTCAACCCCCCCTCCGTATTTTGCCGTTTTGAATTCCGCACCATGAGGCAATTCATTTTTCCATTCATTGCTACCCTCAACCCCTCCCTCTTTCCGTTTCTTTTAGCCCTATTTCTAACAGAAAAACCATCTTTACTACTGCACTTCTTCCTGTACCCTCCCCGTACCTTAACCGTTTTTCTTTACGTCCCTTATTGTGCATATAATGAACGTGCATGCGTGCGCGCATGGATCCGATTTAAACCGAGCTCCCACGTGCAAACGCACGCAAAACATCTTGCAACAGATTAAAATCCGTTCCGCATTTCCAAAGAGTAGGCCACTGTGTAGCAGTGGGAACAGATGAAAAATTAAAAACCACAGGCACGCAGGGACTGGATGTAAAAAAAGATCCGCAGACGAGTCATAATTTTCCACGAAATGAATTTGAACTGAACCAAAGATTGTTCTCCAATTAACACTCCTTTTCTTTCTAAATCAGAGCCATCCAGTCCCTAAAATACGTCCTGTCCTCAACTAATCAAACCAATCTTCTATAGGGTCAGCTTGTACCATGGCATCTACCTGCCTTTGTGTCCACAAGCGGGGCTGGGTTAAGGTCAAGGTTAGTGTGAGCGTTAGTGTTAGTGTTAGCGTTAGTGAGAAACAGTTAGCATTGGATAAGGGATGGTGGTGGTTGGTCAGTCCGTTGGTTGGTCTGTACGTCGGAATGCATGTGGACACAGAGCGGGTAGACACAATGGTATGAAGCTTTCCTTGTCATTGTAGCTTTATGCCGATCACTTCTATCAATGATGCTTAGAGGCTGTTTCGGTTTTTTTTTCGGAAATACATTTTAGATCCTTTCAACGCGGTTTTTGTTATCTTTGTGTTTAAAAAGAAAACCTGCGTCAGTTTAAAATATAGATTTAAAAAAAATGCATAGATTGTCTGAATAAACAACGCGAGAGGAAATCCGGTATTTTGGTATCTTCCGTTTAAAAAAAACTTCGTCAGTTTAAAATTTAGATTAAAAAATGCATAGATTGTTAAATAAACGACGCCAGAGGAAAATTCTACACGCTTCATTTTCTATTAATATGAAAATGCACTTCCCACCTGTCTCCCAAAGATCCCCCCCTTTCCCTTAATTAAAATCCTCTCCTATCAAATCATTTAGGTTGCCCACCCTATCCACAAACACACACACACACATACACGCACACACATGCGCGCGCACTCATTCACACACGTACTCACTGAAAATCTCCCTCCCTCTTCCTCTCTCTCTCTCTTCTCTTCTCTCTCTCTCTTCTCACACACACACACACACACACACACACACACACACACACACACACACACACACACACACACACAGATTGTCTCACTGTTAAACTTTCCTCGCCCCATGTTTTACGAGTACATTATTTCTAAAAAGTTACTGTTATATATTACATTCATGAAATCTACCTATAACTATTAACTGAGGCCTCAGAGTCAATCTACAATGGTACAGCACTGGCAAGCCTTCACTTAGTTCGGTCTGCAGTGCAGTATGACTTTTTAAACTTTACGTTACTTTATATTTTACACCACTTTAGTCACGGCAGATTTCTCTACGTGAAATTCGGGCTGCTCTCCCCGGGGACAGTGCGTTGCCACAAATGCAGCGCCACCCATTTTTTTCCTTTTTCCTGTCTGCGACTGTATTTGTTTTCCTATCAGAGTGGCTTTTTTTCTACAGAATTTTAGCAAGGACAACTCTCTTGTTGCCGTGGGTTCTTTTCAGATAAATCTTGCAATGAGAACATCGTAGTATTCATGACAACAAATAATTGATACATAGTTTCCTGCGCCTACCTATCACTTAGGTGATTAGTTTCTGTTTAAAAGAAAGAAAAAAAAACATTTTACATTTCGCATCATTTGGCCTGAATGTTCAAAGCAATAGCTGCCCTAGTGTGAAATGAGGCAAGTAGGCTAAACATGTCGAACTGCGGAGTACATTCCTCAGGGTTTATCACTACTCTTTGAGTGTGATGCAGTTTATATTTTCCCCATTTTATTCCTTACGATTGTTTTTCCGAGCATGGGTCTTTGAAAACTCGCAACAAAAATAGTTATATAACTGTATACAAAAATTCAATCATAACGTTGACATATTGCCTATGATTTACGAACAGTTTGTTCCAAACTTTTGTCACTGTTATCGGAATTTTTTTAATTGTGTAGGCCCGTGTATACTATGCAATTAACCTAAAGGTGAGTTGAAATAAATTGGTTTTGTGTAGATGACTTTCAAACAGCAATTGTACAGGCTGTGGTCCAGGCTGTCTTTATTATGAACTACTGAGCTAATGCTGCAATTAATTCTGAACTGTGAAGTTTGCGGGCACATCATCATTTATGATCTTTTTCTCCTGTAAGTTTCAGTTCACAATGACATGCTTTTTATCTCCAAAGTTCGTATTTTCTTCATCCCACTGATGCTTTCCGATGTCATGTTGATTTTTCGGATTTTATCTCTACATCATATTGATTTGTCATTCTCCGCCCTGTTCATTCTTTTTCTCTTCCGCCACGTTGAAACTTTATTCTTCCACTCTTTGATGATTTTATTCTCTGCCATGTTCGTGTTTTATCATCCGCCATGTTTTTATCATCCGCCACGTTTTTATCCTCGACCATGTTGATTTTCTAATCCTCCACCCTGTTTTTATCGGGGACGGATAGTTCAGTGGTCAGAGCACTCGCTTTCCCCCAGCCATGTTGAGCAGAACGAGAGTGGTTGCCAAGTGGATAGATGACCGTTTGCGCGTCTTGGCTTCAGTAGTCCCCCAGTTCACCCAGCTGTAGGCCTAATAGGGTATCTGTCTTCTTTACGGTCAGCAGAGAGAGGAGATGGCGCCGCCCTCAATGTGCTGGCCCCTAGAAAAGCTGAGGTCTCCGACTCCTTGCTCCTCTATGATCATATAGGCTAGGGGACACCTTTACCTTACCCTACCTACCTTTTTACCTGTTGATGTTTTCATCTTCCGCCACGTTGATGTTTTTCTTCTCCACGGTGTTGGTATTTCCTTCTTCCATCATACGAATAACTAAAAAAAAAGAAAAAAAAAAAAAAAAGCTTATTTACTGACTTAGTCCTTCCGATGAGATGAGACTTAAACAGACGTTCGCGTGCAAACGCAATCTGAACGCTTGCGCACACATTTCGATCCGTTCGCCTGTTGATAAAAGGCTATAACATGCCGGTGGGAGATGACAAAAATTTAAAACTGCCTACAAACTGGAGTCGTATTCAGGCATCACCCCAATTTGGAATGCGGTTACCTTCATGGTGGGCAAAGACAGTCGCATAAACAAAAATCTCACAATTGATAACCCTGGAACTCTGGCCGAAAAACAATAATAAAAAAGAAAGAAATTACTAGGCCAAAAAATACCATTTCAAAAACTCTAAAGTTGTAGTCTGCATACTACACCTGATCGTGCCAGCCATACCACTGGCCATAGCCAGTCTGCCTCTCCCTTGGCCATGTGCTGTATAGAGTTTTCACATTGTCGAAAAATGATGTATGTGTGTTTGAACATGGGACCTTGGTTTTATAGTCTCGTCCAAAGTTTTGCTTTGCGGTACAGTGATCTGAGAGAGCGAAAATATGTGTGGGTGCGTGCATGCGTGCGTGTGTGTGTATGTGGAGGAGGAGGAGGAGAAGAAGAAGAAGAAAAAAAAAGAAGGAAAGAAAGAAGAAGGAAAAGAAGAAGGAAAAGAAGAAGAAGAAGAAGAAGAAGAAGAAGAAGAAGAAGAAGAAGAAGAAGAAGAGGAGACAAAAAGAAGACAGGAAGAAGAGAGAGAGAGAGAGAAGAGTGTGTGTCTTTAATTTTATGTCTGTTCATTAAAGTGAGTCGTGTGTGGTGTGGGTGAGTGGTGTGTGATGGTGATGTGTGTGGTGTGTGTGAGGTGGTATGTGTGTGTTGAGTATGTGTGGTACTGGTGGTTTGTGTGTGTGTGTTGTGTGTGTGTGTGTGTGTGTGTGTGTGGTGTGTGTGTGTGTGTGTGTGTGTGTGTGTTGTGGGTGTGTTGTGTGTGTGTGTTGGTGTGTGTGTGTGTTTGTGTGTTTGTGTGTGTGTTGTGTGTGTTGTGTGTGTGTGTGTGTGTGTGTGTGTGTTGTGTGTGTGGTTGTCAGCTATGCTGTATAGAACAGTCGCTTCCTTGTTCCTCACTTTGTACTGCCGATATAAAGCCCGTCCCGGGAAGACTAACAAGCTTCGATCCTGAACAGGGTGGCCTGGTGGCTAGAACCTTTCACTGGCAATCTGGTGGCCTAGGTTCAAACCACCACCTAGACACCCGTTTTAGGGGATTCCCCCCCCCCCCTTGGAGTCAACATCAGTGCCGACTCCACTTTCCCCGAACAATTTTCGGCCGAGACTGTAAACCGAGGTCCTGTGTGCGAACACATGCAAAACATCTTGCGTACACGTTAAAACCCGTTCCGACATTCGAAGGGTAGGTGGTTTTGTACCCTTGGGTGCATTATGAACAAATTCAGAAAAATGCATGCACTTGGTCCACCTGAGGTAGGTACGTCTTCCGCCATATTGATATTCTATCTCTGTCTTCCGCCATATTGATATTCTATCTCTGTCTTCCGCCATATTGATATTCTCTCTCTGTCTTCCGCCATATTGATATTCTATCCTCCAAGAGAGAGAGGGTTTTTCTAAGATCTATGTGTATCTTACCTTGCTTTTAAACGTGCCCACTTGTTGATTCCTGGTGTTGGAAATTGCTGGTGTTTGACATTGCAGTCTCCTTGTAGATTGCTGCTTCCTTGCTGTTAAGAGACTTGATGACTCTTTCAGTGTTGAAGACGCCAGTTCGTGCCGCGTGGTGACTGGGGTTGTGAGGCAAGGGGTGTCTGAAACATAGGTCTCCAGGCGGGACTTTACTATCTTGTCCTTACTGTGTGTGTGTGTGTGTGTGTGTGTGTGTGTGTGTGTGTGTATGTGGTGCGTGTGCGTTTGTGGTGTGTGTGTGTGTGGTGCGTGTGCGTTTGTGCGTGTGTGTGTGTGTGTGTGTGTGTGTGTGTGTGTGTGTGTGTGTGTGTGTGAGAGAGAGAGAGAGAGAGAGAGAGAGAGAGAGAGAGAGAGAGAGAGAGAGAGAGTGTGTGTGTGTGAGTGTGTGTGTGTGTGTGTGTGTGTGTGTGTGTGTGTATGTGTGTGTGTTAAAGAGTCTGAGTATATCTTATGGTTTACCTGCATATAGAGGGTTTGCGTGTGTGTGTGTGTGTGTGTGTGTGTGGTGTGTGTTGTGTGTGTGTGTGTGTGTGTGTGTGCGTGTGTGCGTGTGTATGTGTGTGTGTCTGTGTGTGTGCGTGCGAGCGCGCGTGCGTTTTGTCGCTGTGTGCGCTAGTGCATGCCTGTGCGTGTAACGTGTGCGTGTGTGTATGTGTGCGTGCGCGCGCGTGTGTATGTGTGTGCGTACATGCATGGGCGCGCATGTGTGTTTGTGGACGAGTGCACGAGAGCGCGACCCGACATGCGTGTATGCATTTATGCTTGTTGTTTGTACAGATTTTACTAGTATATAAACTATGTCATGCCTTAAAAGTAAAAGATTCCTGGGATGTTTAGCTTATTGCCGTTGCGTTCCTTGAACTTAACTTTTTTTAGCTTGGCAAACCTTTGGCGTTATGAATACTGGTGCTCCCTTGATTTAAATACTAGATCTACCTCCTTTCTTTCTGGTAATTAAATTTTCCTATCGTTATGGTCTGTTCTCTTCTCCGCTATCATTTAGTTACCTTGTAACCGCTTTAAAACTATCATTTCTATTCCCTTGAATATTTTTCCTTAGACTACCACGGTCAGTTTACAGGGAGTGGATGGGAGTGGGAGATGGGGGTGGGGTCAGGGAAGGGGGGAGGGGATTTAATTTCTAGGGTTTGGATTCGGGATTGGTCTGTATGGAGGGGTTTGGGTTTGGATTGGATTTTTTCTTAGGGGAGGGGATGGTGATCTGGGGCTTTTTGTTCTGTTTGTGCTGGTTTCTTTTGTTTGTTTGGGACTGTTTGCTTTCGAATTTTAATTTAAGATTGATTTCTTTGTAATATTTGTGTCCCATTTTCTCGGGATTTTCCCTCGACTAGAGCTCCAGGGTTCAAATAGAGTAATATTTTGCTGAGATCTTCGCTCTATGGGGCTGAAAGTGATCTCTGTAATTGCACCTCTATGCCATGTTTTAGGTTTTAAGGTTTAGTTTTTGGATTGGGTTTAAATTTAGTGTTTGGTTTCTGTGTAGGTTTATTTCTGGGCCTAGTTTTAAGTTTAGATTTTGGTTTTGGTTCAAGTTTAGCCTTTCGCTTAGGTTTTGAGTTTTGCTTTGGGTTTTGGTTTAAGTTTAGCTTTTGGTTTGGGTTTTAAGTTTAGCTTTGGGGTTTTGGTTTAAGTTTTGTTTGGGGCTTAGGTTTAAGATTGATCTGGGGTTTACGATTAAGTTTAGATTTGGCTTACGTTGAAATTTTGGTCAAGGTTTAACTTTAGCTTTGGTTTAGGCCTTGGTGTACCATTTTCTTTAAGCTTAGATTTTGATCTAAGTTTAAGTTTTGGTTTAGGCTTATGTCTAGTTTTTGGTTTAGGTTCAGCTTTTAGTTTTTGGTTTGGGTATAAGGTTGTTTTTTTTAAAGTTCGACTTTTAGTTTTCGGTTTTGGGTTTACGTTTAGTTTTGGGTTTAGGGTTAGGTTTAGCTTTGGGTTTAGGATTAAGTTTAGTTTTGGTCTGGGTTTAGGTTTAGCCTTTATCTAGGTTAGAGTTTGAAGTTTTTATTTTAGT
>CM060338.1:1849560-1854560 GCA_030674155.1 Stramonita haemastoma
TGACAGTCTATCGCAGACAATACATCTTAGGGATTTATGGCCCGGATACTGACATGAAGAGAGAGAGAGAGAGAGAGAGAGAGAGAGAGAGAGAGAGAGAGAGAGAGAGAGAGAGAGAGAGAGAGAGAGAGAGAGAGAGAGAGAGAGAGAGAGAGAGAGAGAAGAGAGACAGACAGACAGACAGACAGACAGACAGAAGACAGACAGACAGATAGGCGGGCAGGCAGACAGAGAAAGACATAGAGAGACAGAGAGATAGAAAGAGAAAGACAGGCAGAGAGACAGAGAGAGACAGGGATAGAAAGAGAGACAGAGATACAGAGACAGACAGACAGAAAGAGACAGACAGAAAGGCATGTTCCTTGTCACACTGACTTCACTTCATATATCCCACCCTGTACCCTACAGCCTGTAGGCTTTAAACCCCCCCCCCCTTTCCCCCCCCCCCCCCCCCCCCCCCCTCCCCCCCCCCCCCCCCCCCCGCCGTCCATCTCCACAACCACCACAACCCCCCCACCAACCCTCTTTCATAAACTATCCCTGTGGACACTTTTGGTCAGTGCGTGTCCATCACGAGGACAGTCGTAAATACTTTTCCTGTTCTGCTGTGGCTGTATGGAGGCAGTTTCTTAGGACTGGGAGACAAAAAGCCCATACCTCTGAAAATTGGTTTTGAACATTATTGCCCTGCACTGGGAAACCTCCACAGCTTGTACTTGAAGGGCCAGTGGAAAAAAAGGTTCTGTCTGTCTGTCTGTCTGTCTGTCTGTCTGTCTGTCTGTCTGTCTGTCTGTCTGTCTGTCTGTCTGTCTATCTATCTATCTATCTATCTATCTATCTATCTATCTATCCCTTAGTCTGGCGACCGTGGGTGCACCCCTGAAGACTTGACAACCAGTTCCCTCCATTTCCTCTCTCTGTTCTGCCTTTCTCAAAGTTTTGTTGAGTTCCAGGCCTGTCCATTCGCTGATGTTGTCCTCCCCATCTCTTCTTTGGTCTGCCTCTTTTTCTTCCGTCGTGAACAGTGCCTTGCAGTATTGTCTATGCTAGTCCTTTTGGACTTTAAAGCTTGGACTTGCAATATCTGTGCTGTGTTGTGTTGTTCTGTGCTGTGTTGTGCTGTGTTGCATTGTGTTGTGCTGTATTGTGCTGTATTGTGATGTGTTGTGCTGTGTTGTGCTGTGTTGTATTGTGCTGTGTTGCATTGTGTTGTATTGTGCTGTGGTGTGTTGTGTTGTGTTGTGTTGTGCTGTGCTGTGTTGCATTGTGTTGTGTTGTGCTGTGTTGCATTGTGTTGTGCTGTGTTGTGCTGTGCTGTTTTGTGCTGTGTTGTATTGTGATGTGTTGCATTGTGTTGTGCTGTGCTGTTTTGTGCTGTGTTGTGCTGTGTTGTGTTGCATTGTGTTGTGTTGTGCTGTGTTGTGATGTATTGTGTTGTGTTGTGCTGTGTTGTGCTGTATTGTGTTGTGTTGTGCTGTGTTGTGTTGTGCTGTGTTGTGCTGTGTTACATTTGCAGCACTTGCATGGATTGGGTTGCTACATCCTTCAAAATCATGACGGCGTGTAAGAGCTTGAAGGATTAATCCCAATGTCACTTATGTACCATAATTACATGCTTACTATATTTTCCAGGTTCAGAAAACATTTCCCCCCAATTTTTTTCAGACTTAGTCTAAGTTAGAAATCTATCCATCTATCTATTTACCCCTTAGTCTGGCGACCGTGGGGGCATGCACCCCTGAAGACTTGACAACCAGTTCCCTCCATAATTCCTCTCTCTGTTCTGCCTTTCTCAAAATCTGGTTGAGTTCTAGGCCTGGCCTGTTAAAGAAAAAGCAAGCTCAAAATAATGATGCGATTTCGTTACAAGATGGAGCATGCTTATCAGTGAGAGGGGAACAGAAAGACAACAACAAACGATAGACTGACGACATGGAGGAATGTACAGGCCAGATATCCTCACCTTCACCTTCTTCGCATATCACACAGTCTAGCATACCGTCGGGGCACCACTGAAGATTTGTTGCAGTTATCTACAGAGCCACACTGTTACGCAATGACAGAGAATGAAGCAGTCTGATACTAACTTGTCATCGCGGCGCCTCTACAGTTCCATCAGGAGTTAAACGCACAAGGCAAGGCTAGGCAAGGCAAGGCAAGGCAAGGCAAGGCAAGGCAAGGCAAGGCAATGCAAGGCAATGCAAGGCAAGGCAAGGCAATGCAAGGCAAGGCGAGATGCCTTGAGGAATTTTACTTGCCATACTATCTGTTTGTTTTATAGATATTTCGTAAACTATGACTCCAGCAACTGGAAAAAAAATATTCTAAAAGATCTGAAAGATACTACTACAGATGAAGCTGTCTTCAACTTTGTGTGAAGACTTTTCAGGATATTGTACTAGCCTTTATCAGAAACTCTCTGTCTCTCTCTGTCTCTCTCTCTGTCTGTCTGTCTGTCTGTCTGTCTGTCTCTCTGTCTCTGTCTCTGTGTCTCTGTGTCTGCTTGTCTTTCTATAATATATATATATATATATATATATATATTTATATATATATATATATATATATATATAATATATATATATATATATATATTATATATATATATGGCGCTCCACCACGAAATGAGTCGCTTAGCACATAACCCACTTTTCCGCTAGGAGCCATTAAAGGCAGGTAGGGTCAAGTTGGCAATTTTGAGATTTTGATTGATTATTAAAGTATAGCCATTATTCTACCTTATAGTGAAATATCAAATCATACTTTTGTATCTTTTACCTTTAAACGTGTTTTAAAAAGACCCAAGCCCTCATTCTGACCACCTATTACGATGCTTAACTTGTCAATTTCTCATTTCCTGCAGTCTAGTATTTTAACTTGCAATAACTTATCCTAGAATTGGCCGATTTTCAATTTGTTTATTGTATTGTATAGCCATTTTATTGCAGTTTGATAACATGTCAATAACTCAAAATTGACCTCTGATGCAATGCGTCTCATTATGTGGTGGAGCGTCATATATATATATATATATATATATATATATATATTATATATATATATATATATATATATATATATAATATATATATATATATAATATAATATACATAAGGTAAAGTAAAGGTGTCCCATAAACTATGTGGTCATAGGGGAGTGAGGCATCACAGACCTCAGCTTCTTTAGGGGCCAGCATATTGAGGGCGGCACCCATCTCCTCTCCCTCGCTGCTTTACCTTCCCTGACCCTAAAGAGAACAGGTACCCATTAACAACTGGGTGAACTGGGGGACTGCACTGAAGTCAAGGTGCGCAAAGGGTCACCCATTCACTTGGTAACCCTGCTCGATGCTGCTTCACCTTAGTTTTGGGAAAAGCGAGTGCTCTGACCACTGAGTTATCCTGTTCCCATTTACAAAGAGATGTAGAAATTGATTCTACTGACAATAGGAGGGAGAAACCTCTTATAAACAACTAGGATTAATTGGACCATGTTTTAGTGAGAGTTTTATTCTAGACGTTGATACCCCATCACGACAACATAACTTGCCAACCAGCTAAGTCAGAAAACCAAAGATGGTAATCGTTCAGTCACTGTAAGAAACGAAACTCTCCCTGTCCTCCATCCTTTTCTGATGAGTAATGAAGAGGTAGAGATACGCCAAACAGACCCACTCCTTCAATTGTAACAACACCCCACATCTCACATTCTTCACAGTCTAGAACCACCCCCCTCCCCCACCCATCTCACCAAACTCTTATCAGAGCACAGGTAGGTCCTCATTCCTCAACCTCACTTATCCATGTTCCGACGTGCTAATGCTACACGACGTCACAAAGGCAAGATTTTGTCAATGCTCTCTGCAGGGCCCCAGGCGGCTGGCTGCCGGAACCTGGATAATGGATAGCGGAATCGGGGCGACGTGTAGGTGCGTGTCTCAGTGTGTCTGCTGCTTGATGAAGTGGGTCATTGGAGGCAGGCCTGACTGGTATGGGGTGTAGATTATATACCTGTGAAAGATGGCCCACTTTTCTGTCTCCACATGCCAAAGTTTCCCTCTTCCAAACTGAGGGATAAGGACATGATTGTGTCTGTAGAAAAAAGCCCAGGATTGTATGGGGCATGTAGCATTTATTTATGTATTCTTTTATATCGAGGATAATGTAATAGGCAACCATGTGCATTTTTACATCTAGTCCCCGTGTGTATGTAGTAATGTAAATCTTCCCATCTGTTCCCATGGGCACACAATGACCCACTCTTACAACAAGCGGAACAGGATTTAACGTGTGTGCAAGATGTTCTTCGTGCATTCGCACACGGGGCCTCAGTTCATAGTCTCATCCGAAGGACTTTTGGGGAGAGTGGAGTCGGCACTGATGTTAACTTCAGGGGAAAATCCCCTCCAACAGGAATCGAACCAGTAGACCATGGATGTGTTAGAGTTGGGGAAAATGTTGAAGGTGTAGGGCGTGGGATGACTGAGAAAGAGCCAAAGGAGAATGAAAGAATGTAGATCTTACTAGTTGCTTTTTTGGTGCTGTTTGCTATGACATTGATGAGGTGTCACGCCGCTTTTTTTCGGTATAGGTGTAGACATAGGCTGCTAAATAAAGACTAGTCCGTGTATGGAGAGCTTAAAGCACTTTGATTTATTTTTAAAAGACATAGCGCTACGTAAATTCCATTTATTATTGTTATTTTATTAGTAGTACCAATAAAGATCAGCCCAAAGAACAAAGCAGCGGGAGCTGATGGCATAACAACGGAAGCTATCCTGACATGTGGAGAAACAGGAACCACTTGGCTGACCCCAATATTCCAGAGAGCATGGACAGAGAGGAAAGTCCCAGAAGACTGACAGTGTGCATTCATGGTACCAGTTTGGAAAAAAAGAAGGGCAAACAGAAAGACTGAAACACTTACCGAAGTATATTCCTTCTGAGCCACACGGGCAAGATGTTAGTTACTTAATCAGCTAGTTAGTTATTCAATTTGTT
>CM060338.1:1859560-1872060 GCA_030674155.1 Stramonita haemastoma
TTCTGGCTCATGTCTTCAAATAATTCAAAGTATTTTTTTTCTGAAAGCGTTTTTTATTTTTATTTTATCATCCGTTTATTTCAAGGATGATTGAAAGACACATGTTTTTTTTCATGCAGTCCCCATGTGTATGCATTTTTTGTAATTTTGTCATCCGTTCCGTCCGTTGTCATTTGTCAATCATGGATGACGGGAGGCAAGTGGGTAGACAGACAGAAAATAAACAAACAAATAAATAAGCGAATAAACATGCAAACCAACGAACTGATCAACAAAAATAACTAAACAAAGAAAGAAGCAAGTAAAACAGCAAGCCAAAGTCAGATTATATGTTTTATGATATGTAGAAATGTTGTGCTGTAGTTGAAGTTACTAAATTGTTCAAAGAAAGCGGATGTGATTATATGTTTTGTGGACCATGTTTTTGTGTGTTGTTGTTGTTGTTGTTTTTTGCTTTTGTTTTAAAGCTTAAGGTGTCTTTGTGTGTATTTTTGGGAACATTTTGGCAATGTAATGCACGCATAAACTGGTATCACTTAAAGTGGAGAGACGTTAAAACTAAAGAATGAATGAAGAGGACTATGCACGCGATAAACTGGTTAAAACACCTGCAGACAATCAAGAAAAGGGAGAGATACAATACTTTCTTGAGACACACCCCCTTCCCACAGCCCTAATCACCCCACCCACCACCCAAAAAATCAAACAAATGAAGAAACACACAAACAAATACACATAAAACATCAAGACTATTGCATCATCAAACCGTATGTGACACAAAAAAGTGGTCCGGAAAAGACAATTTTGACAGCGTTATTCAGAGGAATGTTTTATATATCAGTAAAAAAAAATCTGATAAAGGTGTCCCATAACCTGTGTGGTCGTAGGGAAGCAAGATGTCAGAGACCTCAGCTTCTCTAGGCGCCAGCGATTTGAGGGCGGCGCCCATCTCCTTCCCTCGCTGCTTTTACCTTCCCTGATCCAAAAGAGGGCAGGTACCCATTGACAGCTGGGTGAACTGGGGAGACTGTCTGAAGCCAAGGCACCGCGCAAACGGTCACCCATCCAACTGGTAACCACGCTCGATGCTGCTGAACATTGGCTGGGGGGAAAGCAAGCGCTCTGATAGACAAGCTACCTGACATATGTTGCAAGGTGAAAGGAATGTACACAACGTTACACAGGTGTCTGCATCCAAAACCAACAGACCCTTCCTCCTTTCGTCCCTCTTCATCAAGCAGTCACACCGACACACATGTCCCCCTACACTGCTATCCATTATCCATCTTCCGGCACCCTCGGCGGCCCTAGAGTGAGGATTATGAATCTTGTCCTTGTGACGTCATTTCCATTAGTACGTCATCTTCCATTAGAGGACGTCACTGTGAGGGGAGTGGGTGATGATGAAGGATGGGGAGGTGTCTACTGTGTGATAAAGGCGGGGATAACGACGTGATGACTGATAGGGCTGTCCGCAGTGGTGAACTGAATAGCTAGCTAGCTGTCTGCCGGATCTGTCTGTCTGTTGGTGTCTGTGTGTTGTGTGTTGTGTGTCTGTGTGTTGTGTGTGTGTGTGTGTGTGTCTCTCTCTCTCTCTCTCTCTCTCTCTCTCTCTCTCTCTCCTCTCTCTCTCTCTCTCTCTCATCTCTCTCTCTCTCTCTCTCTCTCTCTCTCTCTCTCTCTCTCTCTTCTCTGTCTCTGTCCGTCCGTCTGTCTGTCTGTCTCTCTATTTCTGCCTCTCTCTCTGTCCGTCTGTCTGTCTCTCTGTCTGTCTTCTTCTCTGTCTCTCTGTCTGTCTGTCTCTGTCTCTCTCTTCTGTCTGTCTGTCTCTCTGTCTGTCTGTCTGTCTTCTCGTCTGTCTGTCTTCTGTCTGTCTTCTGTCTGTCGTCTCTCTCTCTCTCTCTCTCCTCTCTCTCTCCTCTCTCTCTCTCTCTCTCTCTCTCTCTCTCTCTCTCTCTCTCTCTCTCTCTCTCTCTCTCTCTCTCTCCTCTCTCAGTAAAGACAGAGTTTTCTTACAATACTGACACTGACTTTTATTACTACGAATTTCCCAGCTCAGGAAAATCTGTACACAGATGATACAAGTCCAATGGTCTCTCTCTCTCTCTCTCTCCTCTCTCTCTCTCTCCTCATCTCTCTCTCTCTCTCTCTCTCCTCTCTCTCTCTCCTCTCTCTCTCTCTCTCTCTCTCTCTCTCTCTCTCTCTCTTCTCTCTCTCTCTCTCTCTCTCTCTCTCTCTCTCTCTCTGTATGGCCTTTCTTGAATAAATATCGTTATCGTTATCGTTATCTCTCTCTCTCTCCGTTGTGTGTGTGTGTGTGTGTGTGGTGTGTGTGTTGTGCCCCCCTCTTTTGTATCTCTTTCACACATCTGCTTCTGGAGTGTCGAGATGTCCAAGATATTAGGCACAAACATTTTACTGCAGACTCCAAAAGATCCGTTTTCGTGATGTTCCAACCGGACACCATTTTTAACTTCGTTGAGAGAATCTGGCTTTCTCCATCTGCATATGAGTGAAAGTGGTATAGTCAGTCACAAAGAACCCAAGTGTTTTAAGGAATCTATTTTTGATCTCGTGTTATGTGTGATGGATGTGGGTTTTCCCACAACGCGGTGGCCGTCCTGGGCTGATCCTAATGGTTAGCAAGGTGTCGATACAAGATGAACAGAAAGTTGGTTTTATACCCCTTTTTAATCTGTATAAAATTGTACAGTTTTATTCTAATTCAAAATTAACGAGTCGATAGCCCCGATACGGTCTGTGTGGTCGGCGGGGGTAAAACCAACATCAACTTATGTATAAATGCACAAACCACATTAATATTGCTTACATTATCTACACAATCACTATCATTATCATATGTGACGCTCCACCACAAAATGAGTCGCTTAGCACATTACCCACTTTTTCGCTAGAAGCCATTAAATGCAAGTGGGGTCAAGTTGGCAATTTTCAGATTTTGATTGATAATAAACTATAGCCATTATTCTGCCTTGTAATGAAATAATTATCAAGTCATAATTTTGTGTTGTTTGCTTTTAAACGTGCTTAAAATGCCCAAGCCCTCATTCTGACCATTTATTACGATGCTACACTTGTCCATTTCTCGTTTTGTTATTTCCTGCAGTCTATCCTTTCAACTTGTAATAACTTTTCATAGAACTGTCCGATTTTCAATCTTCTTTTTTTTCTATTATATAGCCATTTTATTGCAGATTGATAAAATGTCAATAACTAAAAATTGCCTCTGGTGCAATGCGACTCCTTATGTGTTGGAGCTTCACATGAATGCTCAAACCATATATTTTGCTTACATTATCTACACCATCACTATTATTACCATATCATTATCGTTATAAGCTGTTTATTATCATATTTGTAGAAGTTTGTAGAATATTAATACACGTTGTTTTTCTTATTTTTTCATTGTTTCGTATTGTTCAAGTTTAGATATCTTGAGAGTAATTTTCTGGTCACTACAATGCATTAGTTTTGAAAGGAAATTAGAATAAAGCTTTAAAAAAAAGTTTTTTTTACAACGAATCACACCTATATGCAATCGTTAAAATATCTCTACGTCAAGGGAGAGAATCCCTCTTTTCCTGTAAACGTGCACTGTGCACATGTGTAAGCTTCTGTAACCCTGTAGTGGGTGATACCGAAGAGAAAGGTTAGTAGAAGGCTGGTTGCCCTATAGTGGGCTACCCGTGGGGAAAAGGCTATAAGCAAGTAACTACGCAGACAGAAAGCTGCCCATGAAATTCAAAGCAACAAAGTCTTTAAACACTTTTGCTTGATTTTTTTTTAGAATAAAAGAAGGATATTGCCAAGTTGACTTTTATGAAAACAGAAGAAGGGCATTAGCCACTGGCCAAACTATAATTATAAACATACAGGGCAACGGCAAACCTTACTTCTAGAATTCTTGTGGGTTTCTTTTAAACAATTCCCTGAGCGAATAAGCTGTTGATTTCATTTAGATGTTGTGACGAGTTGAAAATGACCATGTATAGTGGGACTAAACTGGTTTTATCTCATTCAGATTAATTTTCATTTTGGCTTTTAGATAATGCTTATGTACTATGGAAAATCAAGTAATGCTAGTTTTAGATATTGTTTTTATCAAGTGTTTTGTTTTTCCATACATTTGCTTTGTAATTCTTCAACTTAGTCTGTAGCTTTACGTAAAAAATACACACTTTTAGAGCTGTGTTAAAAGATCTCAATCCCCGAAGTCGAATCGTGGCTACCTGCATGGTAGGAAAACAAGGTTGTGTGCGCAACATCTCCCCATTGGTGAACCTTGGAACTGTAGCCGAGGAACTAAAAGCAAACAACAAACAAAGCAAACAGATCTCAGACGATTGGTGGAATAATAATAATAATAATAATAATAATAATAATAATAATAATAATAATAATAATAATAATAATAATAATAATAATATAATAATAATAATAATGATGATGATGACAAAGATGATGATGATGATGATGATGATGATGATGATGATGATGATGATGATGATGATGATGGTGATAATAATAATAATAATAATAATAATAATAATAATAATAATAATAATAATAATAATAATAATAATAATAATAATAATAATAATAAATAATAATAATAATAATAATAATAATAATAATAATAATAATAATAATAATAATGGATATAATTTTATAGGGCAGAATCTTGTAAAGCACACACATCAAAGCGCTTGCATTCAAATTAGTCACGCAAATTCAACCAATCAATCAGTGATCAAACTGACGGAACATGTGGCTTACACTGGTAGGTACAAACGCCCCTTATCTAGCGAACACACGCAATAGCTTACATCTATTTCACCACAGAACGTAACAACGGAATCCTCTTCCTTTCATCTCTACAGTTCATTTTACCAAGGCGGAAATACCCAGCGATGGCTGCTGGCCTGACAAGTATTTGTAACCAAGTTCATGACAGACAACAGAATGGTTCCACTGTCCACTGAAGAAGAAAAGAAGAAGAAGAAGAAGAAGAAGAAGAAGAAGAAGAAAAGAAGAAGAAGAGAAGAAGAAGAAGAAGAAGAAGAAGAAAGAAGAGAAGAAGAAGAAGAAGAAAAGAGAAAGAAGAAGAACAACAACAACAACAACAACAACAACAACAACAACAACAACAACAACAGGAACAAGAGGGAAAACATAAGGGGTACGTAAAAGCGGCTGCTGTATACTTTCAGAGAGCAGCAGAGAATTAATAAACTAAAATAAAAATTGCTGAAATTTGTAACGACGTTAAGAGCATCTCTGATATTTTTCCCACTGAGATACCAACGAATGAACTCAGTCACAGACAGAGATTCCGGCACAGAAACTGTAGAGGAAAGCTGCTCTGATGAGTAAATACATACTGTTGCAGACAAGAAAATGAAACAAAAAATGGGTAGGCGGTGCATTTGTTACGACGCGCTCTTCCTGGGGGAGAGCAGCCCGAATTCCACGCAGAGAACTCTACTGTGACATATAGTGGTAAAAAAAAACTTCTTAGAACTTAAAAAAGAGGAATTTCACACAAGTCGGAATGCGGCTACCTAGATGATGGGGCAACAACATCTCCCCAATAATACACCTCAGAGCCGAGGAACGAAAAGAAAAAAAAAAACATAAAAAGAGGGATTATGGTTTGTCAAAGGTCTGATTCCCTCTTTACACCTGGGCACATCCCTGGCTTAAAGACTTCGCCCCCGGGAGTTTATGACAGGGGGAAGTGTGGAATGTCTTCCTACAGTTGGCGCGGGGGATGCTACAGTTAATGGACAGAGTTAAGTCCCTTTAAAGGGCCATTAACCATTCATGGTCAGACTTGTCTACGTCGCTAAGGGGGCTGAGTTAGACGTTCATGGGAATGAAGTATGCTGTATATCTGTTAGTAGTCTTTAACAGATTCTGGACTCTGTCTATGAAGCACATGGAATAAAGATTTATTTATTAATGTATTTATTCATTTATTTATTTATTCATTAACTTATTTATTTCATCGTTTATTTATTATCGTCTTTATTTATTATCGTATTTATTCTTTTATATTGTGGATAATGGAATAGCACTCATGTCTTTTTTTACATCCAGTTTCCGTATGTATACAGTTTTGTAAATATTGTTATATGTTCCCATCGGTACATAATAGCCTATTCTTACGATAAACGGAACAGGATTCAACGTGTGCGCAAGAGGTTTTGAAAAAAAGGAAACGAAAGAGTAAATCAAAATCTAAAAATGAATAAATAGTTTTTAAAAAGCCTCAACAAAAAACTATCCTTATGACAGAGCAAAAAGCAGAAAAAACAGTACTATTTAAGTGAAATACACAACTAAAAGCAGCATAATTATCAACGTTCAATCAAATCAAAATACTAACAGTTGTTTAATTAAACACATACACATACACATACACAGACACAGACACAGACACACACACACACACACACACACACACACACACACACACACACACACACACACACACACACACACACACACACACACACACACACACACGGAGACAGAGAACCACACACACAATACAATGATAGCCTGGTGGTCAGAACATTGCGCTCACAATTTGACGACCTGGGTTCGTTTCCCAGTCTAGGAGATTTTTCTCCTGGAGTTAACTAACATCAGTGCTGACTCCACTCTCCCCAAAAGTCTTTCGGATGAGACTATAAACCGAGGCCCCATGTGCGAATGCATTCAGAACATCTTGCGCACACGTTAAACCCTGTTCTGCTTTTCGTGAGAGTAGGCCATCGTGTGCCAGTGGGAACAGATGATATTTACAAAACTGCATACACACGGGGATTGGATGTAAAAAGGCACAAGAGTGCTTATTCCATTATCCTCGAAATACAAGAATATATAAATAAAAATAAAAGTAAACAATAAACAAACAGCCAACCACCCACCCAGCCTGCCTGACACCCAGCCAGACAGACAGACAGACAAACAGACAGACAGACAGAGCTTTACAAAATAAGCATGCCCTTGATAAAGATCAAACCCAGACTCCCCTAGCCTGTACAAAGTTCGCCCCCTCATCCCAGCCTGCTGCACTAAGCCTGTTGACATGTTTAGCTGCTGCACCTCTAAGCTACATACATGCGGAAGGCAGCAGCATGCAGCATCTTGCCTGGTTTGTTTCCTCAAAGAGGACAGATACCTCATCTTCCCCGGGAAATCAGTCCCTGAGATTCCCAATCATCGTGCATCTGTTTTTCAAGCCTGACCCTTCCTTCAGGGTGGTTTGGTGGTCTAGAGGTTACTAACGCGCGCGCCTGTCTGCCTAGAGAGAGAAAAATCCGGGTTGAAAGTGTGCAGTGATTTGAATACAAACGATATGATGCAATACAATATATTTTATCTATCTATTTATTCTTTTATATCGAAGATAATGGAATAAGCACTCACGTGCTTTTTTACATCCAGCCCCCGCGTGTATGCAGTTTTGAGAATATTGTCATCTGTTCCCACGGGCACACAATGGCCTTTTCTTACAAAATGCAGAACAGGATTTATGGTGTGCGCAAGATGTTCTGCGTACGAAACGAGACGCATAGCGCCTGGCCCACTTTTCCGCTAAGAGTCATTTTAGGCAGGTGAGGGTCAGTAATGTTGATTTTGAGATTTTGATCAGCTATAAAACTCCAAGCTTTCTTCTATCTTTTTCAAGGCGTAATTCTAATTTCTTTTTGCATTTAAACGCGTTTGAAAATCACCCAAAGCCCTCATCATGACCATCCAACGCAATTTATAATTTGATGATTTGTTAAGTTCTGTCTTTCTAGAGTCTAGCCTTTCGATTTGTGTTAACTTTTTATCGAATTGTCCAATTTTCAATCTTTTAAAAAAAATTAAACGGCTTTTTTAAATTGCAAATTAATGACATGTGAAAAACTGAAGCTTGACTTAAACAATTTTGTTCGTTCAGAAACAACGTTGCGCAATTGCATGAAATAAGAACAACAAGCAATGGTTATATCATATAATATATGGGTACCCTAACATCCATATTAATGATTATGATGTCCGCTGCAGTACCACTCATTATGAGGTAGAGGGTCACAATATCAAAAACTCTGGAACGAGCCATAGGACACAGAAGAAAATAATCAGAAGGTTTACTTGTTGATTTTCCCCTTGTGTTCCCCAAGAGGTATGGGCCTTACCAGGTTCAACTTGTCCATAACACATTGTGTAAAACTCCCCTTGGAGTTAACATATATACCGACTCTACCTACCCCGAAGGAGTCCTTCAGATGAGACTAATAAACCGAGGTACCGTGTGCGAGCGAACGCACGCAGAACATCTTGCGTACACACTAAAATCTGTCCCATTTTTTGAAAGAGTAGGCCTTAGCGTGCTGGTTAGAACAGATAAGAAAAGTTTATGAAACCGTATGCACACGAGGACAAGATGTTAAAACAAAACAAAAGACATATGAACATATTCCTATTATCCTCGAAATAAAAGAATGAAATGAAATAAATAAATGTAGCAATTATATGAATAAAATCAAACTTAAAAACCTATGAACATTGCAAAGCCCCAATGACTCCTCCAGGAGTCACGGGGGAAGTCAAGGCTTCCAGTGTGTGTGTGTGTGTGTGTGTGTGTGTGTGTGTGTGCGCGCGCGCGTGTGTGTGTGTGTGTGCGCGCGCGCGCGTGTGTATGTGTGTGTGTGTGTGTGTGCGTATGTACATGTATGTGTTTGTGTGCGTGCGCGCACGTGCGTGTGTGCTTGTGAAGAGAGACTTCAGGTAGGTTATTTACACGGTTAAAACTGTCTTTCATTTCTACAGTCGAAGTCCATCATTCCTTTAAGGCGGTGTTTGTTTTATTGTTTCCATTCCTAGCGGATTGCCTGTGGCGATAAAATTCCCACTGTCCATACTTCACATAGCCACTGGTCACTTCGGGTGAAGAAAAGTGAGGTGCGGGGGATGGGGGGGGGGATAGTGCGGGGGGGGGGGGGGGGGGCGGTGAGGAGGCTAGGGGGAGGGGAGAGGGGGGAGACGGATGCACTGCCAGATTTATGGTCTTTAGTGTTCCACTAAGGGTAAAGATATGGCTGTGTCTGCTACTGTGTCTGTGGTTCTGTCTGTCTACCTGGTTGTGTGTCTGTCTGTGTGTGTCTGTCTGACTTTAGGTTTGACTGGATGGAAGGACTGATTGTGTGATTGTCTCTCTGTCTGTAGGATTGTCTGATTGTCTGTATGTCTGTCTGCGTTTTCTTTAAAAGCCTTGATGTCAGTGATTTGTTTTTGCCTGTGTGCATATTTTTAATCATTCCTTTGCTTTTGGTTGTTTGGGGGTGTTTTTGCATGTTTTGGTATTTCTTTTTGTTTATGTTTTTATGTTCCTGTATCTCCTTGTCTTTGTTTGTGTGTCTGTCTGTCTGTCTATATGTTTGTCTGTCTATCTGTATGTATAATTATGTGTGTGTGTCCGCCTAATTGTCTTTTTTCGCTCTATTCAAATATTTTTCTTACATCTTTCTAATCTCTCTCCTGCTCTTCCCGGGGAGAGCACGCAGCCACAAGAGCAGCGCCACCCAGTATTTTGTTTCTCTTCCTGTCTGCAACTGTATTTTGTTTCACTATCAGAGTGGCTTTTTACTATATGATTTTGCCACTGACAACTCTCTTGTTGCGGTGGGTTATTTTACAGGCGCTAAATTATTTTGTGTAGCACGCAAGACCTTGATTTATCATCTCATCGGAAAGACTAGCACCCAAACCATCACTCATGGTCTGCAGGAAAATTTATGGGCCTAAAAGTGGATCAAACCACTGCATACCTCCGACCCTGAATTTAATGCGGATGTCATATCTTTTGCAAGAAGGGAGTCTGAGATCAAGAAAAGGAAATGGGGATGGATTGGCCATACGCTCCGTAAGCCTGCTGTGTGTATGTGTGTGTGTGTGTGTGTGTGTGTGTGTGTGTGTGTGTGTGTGTGTGTGTGTGTGTGTGTGTGTGTGTGTGTCCCACAAGGGAAGCGGAAAGTGGGTCGACCAAAACAGACCTGGCGCAGAAGCATTGAAGCAGAGACGAAGGCAGCCGGAATGACGTGGGCCGAGCTGAAGAGGATCTCCCAGAACCGAGTCCGTTGGCGGAGTATTGTTGCGGCCCTTTGTTCCCCGAAAAATTCTTTGGCATAAGTCAAGTCAAGAAAGTCAAGAAGGGAATCAAGACACTGGCAGGTCTGCACTTGATGCTGACCTGGGAGATCGTAAAAAAGTCCCTACTTTAATTCACCAAAAGCCGCCATCAAGATTCGAACCCATGACTTCATGGATCGACGGTGTTGAAGTTAAACAGTTATAACCACTTGGAAAATAACGTCCGACATATCTTGATGCAATACAAGTCTTTCTTAAAAGGACAAAGTCATTGTGCAAACGAAATGATTAATTGACATACTGACAGATAGAAAGACATGGAGACAAACAGAATCAAAAACAAACACACAAATACACACACACACACACACATTTATACTCACATACACTCAAAAATACACACACATACACACAACACACACACAAATACCTATTATACACACACACTCATACACACATACTCCCTCCCACAAACACACCACACACACACACACAACACACACACACACACACACACACCCACAACACACTACACCACACCCCCTCAACCCCCACCCCCCTAACCCCCCACCCAACAACCCATCCACACAAAACCATCCACGACATTATATCCCGAAAACAAAACGAAACGCAAGATTCATAGCTCAAATCTCCGCAACAGACCGGCCCCTTCATAACCTAGCGTGCGACAGGCCTCCCTCCCCTCCCCTCTCCTCCCCCCTCACCCTTAATGCCCCCAGTCCATCACACTTTTATGAGGGCAGAGGGGGCGACACTGACCCCCAACCCCTACCCCCTACCCCCTAACCTCTCTTCCTCCTCCTCTCTCTATCGTCTCAGCTGAGCGTGCCAGACATGGGAGGTTTTTCAATGTGGAGGAAAAACGTAGTGGTGTTTTGGCAGTGGCCAGACATACTAGCTTTCACATAATATGCGGAAAGACAAATAACATGGTATTTTTTATGATGATGAGGAGGAGGAGGGTGGTGGTGGTGGTGGTAATGACGATGACGACGATGACGACGGCGGCAACGGCGATGACGACGACGACGACGACGACGAAGACGACGACGACGAAGACGACGACGACGACGACGACGACAACGACGACGACGACGACGACGACGACGACGACGATGATGATGATGATGATGATGATGATGATGATGATGATATACAAATATTAGTATCCTAAAGGTAAAAAAGGTAATAGGTGTCCCATAGCCTATGTGGTCGTATAGGAGCGAGGCATCAGAGACCTCAGCTTCTCTAAGGGCCAGCATATTAAGGGCGACACCCATCTCCTCTCCCTCGCTGCTTTACCTTCCCTGACCCTAATGAGGGCAGGTACCCATTTACAGCTGGGTGAACTGAGGGACTGTATTGAAGCCAAGGCGCGGAAACAGTCACCCATCCAATTGGTAATCACGCTCGATGTTGTTTAATATTGGCTGGAGGAAGTAAAGCGAGCGGTCTGACCACTGGGTTATCCCGTCCCCTGCTACTATCCTAAGGCTAGATAAAAAGCAATATCAACATTTTAAAGTGTAACAATAGTTTAATGTAGGCCTTCTGTCTGTCTGTCTGTCTGTCTGTCTGTCTGTCTGTCTGTCTGTCTGTCTCTCTCTCTCTCTCTCTCTCTCTCTCTCTCTCTCTCTCTCTCTCTCTCTCTCTCTCTCTCTCTCTTCCCACACACATACACACACACTCTCTCTCTCACTCACTGTCTGTCTCTCTTCAGGTCACCCAGGACAGACTAGACACAACCCCCACCCATCACTACCCCCCCCCCCCCTATTCCCTCTCCATCTTCTGTAGCATCTCTCTGACAACATCTATGGTCACCCTGACCCTGCAATTCTATTTGGGAAATGAGAGGGAGAGGGTAGGGAAGGGTGGGGTGGGGGTGAGGGTGGAGTAGGGTGTGGTGGGGAGGGGCGGGGAGGGGCGGGGCGGGGTGGGGCGGGGTGAATTATGGACCTGCTTCATGCTCAGGCCTGGGCAATTCCTCGTAAACTGGGGTTTGTCAGCGTGTCTCGCCCCATTTGTCGGAACTCATTTGCCTTCCTTTCGATTTCAACCCTCACTATTTTCTCTTTCCCCCCCCCTCTCTTCCCTCCCCACACCCTCACTCCTTCCCTTACACCTTCCCTCCTTCCTCTTCTCCCTCCCCAGCCATCTGTCGTCTGTTTCTCTCTCTCTTTCTTCTGTCCGTGTTTTTTTGTCCATGGAGATGAAATGTTATCTCCTCAATTATTTTAATTATGGCCCCCTCGTGGGTTGTTTAGTTGGTTTTTTTTTTGCATGATTAAATTCGTAGAGTGTTGTTG
>CM060338.1:1882060-1887060 GCA_030674155.1 Stramonita haemastoma
TTAGCTCAGTCGCGGAGCCAGATTGAGAGTCACCCACCTGAGGTGGCGACCACCACAACGCCTCTCCAACGACTGATCCCCCGCGAACCCCCAACCCGAAAGGCTTTGACACAAACTCACCACAGGCACAGAAGTATATGGGGAAACTAAACCTGAGGTGACCATGAGACTAAAGCAACAGGGGCCACCAAATCAGAGGCAATTATTTCATTGCATGATGATCGATGATAATGAAGATGGTGTAATGATGCTGCTATAGAAGTGCATGTGTTTTGAGACAATCTGGCAGGGCTGTACTCTAAGCTTACTATCATAATATATCTTGGCGTCAACCGGTCCCAAGAGCTACAGACACCTGCAGTGTTGGTCAGGTAATTTGAGCACCACTCTCAAACTCGCTTCCGTAAAAAGAATAAAGCTCGACTGTGTGGTCCCAGTCTTCCCCACTGCAGACAGAATACAGGCGACAAAGTGTGCGCCAGCTCTCATTTAGAGCAGTGGGGAATCTCGTCACAGCGGTTTTTAAAACAGAATACTGCAACTTGAAGGAAGAATTGAACTCGATTAAGAGTGGCAGCATCGTTTAACCTTTGGTTTCAGCACTATTCCTCGGGTCAATAAGCCACTAATGGCTGCCTGCCCTCTTTAAGGGTCCACAAAGTAAGGTAATGAGGAGGATGGGATGGGTACTGAGTGAATGGTGTTGGCCTAATGGACAGGTTAGTATGAGCATTGGTTATCAACTACACTTTAAGACTAGAAATGGGTCCAAAAGTGGCCAAAATCATGTGGGTTTTTTTAGAATTAAAAATTGCTGGATACATTTATGGGGGTCTTCCTGTATAAATTTAAAGCATTCAGGTTGTAAAACGTCTGTAGAAACAGATAACTTCTACTTGTTATAGATATAAAGGTTTAAGAGTTTGAAACATTTAGTTTTGACGGCTATATTGAATTGTTTTTATAGCAACAATGCAGAAAACTAATTCTTTGATTTTTAGGCTTTACAAATCATGCCCTCTCAATATATGGCATAACTTTTAACATGGGCTTGTAAACAAAATTTCATTAGTTTCAAACCCAATGTCCCACCTTAAATTATGGAATGATTATTGCGCTGAGGCTTGCTTGCAATGGCACCCACTCTCTGAAGATTACATACCTGTTAGCAAAACGTCCACACCTTTTAATGATCATAGAGGCAAGTTTCAAAGTGCAAATGCAAGTGACCAGAAGGTAAATAAGGCCAACTAAAGAGCACGGGGTCATGGTTTCAAGTTCAGTTTAAAGGTAATGCTCTAGTTTTTCTTTTTTATCATAAGTGATAAGCTTGGCTGCAAGAATTTGGTATGCAAAAAAATGAGTCTAGTTCTCGTGCGTATCACAGAGCTGACGATTACAGGCAAATGATGTAATACATATGGCAAAGAAGACCATCCTAAAATAGTTAAACAGAAGACAGAAAGGTGTAGCTCTGGTAGTGGGAGGGACAGCCTAGTTGCCAGAGTGATGTTCTCGTGATCTGCAGAGCCGGGTTCGAATCTTGTTAGAGAGGAGTTTTCCTCTGGAGTTAACATCAGTACCGACTTCCCTCCCCTCAAAAGTCCTTTGGATGAGATTAGAAACCGAGGTCCCCTTGTGCGAACGCACGCAGAACATCTTGCGCACACGTTAAAACCTGTACTGCTTTTTGGAAGAGTAGGCCATTGCGTGCCAGTGGGAACAGATGACAGAATTTATAAAACTGCATATACACGGGAACTGGATGTAAAAAAGCACAAAATGCTTATTCCGTTATCCTAGAACTAAAAGAATATAAAAAGATTGATTTGGGTGAAGTTTTTTTGGTTCTTGTTGTTTATTTTGTTTTAGAGAGCAGCCCGATGTTTATGCAGATAATTCGCCCATTACAGGAAAACAGCCTACACCTGAAGAAATCATCAGGCCTCTTAGATCTGTCACTGGTACCCATATACTTCAATACAACCTCATATATTTCGGGGGAAAGTCATGAATAAAATCTGACATGATGATTAATAGCTTCCATCAAGATTTGCATAACAATCAATCCATTAGCCAAACTTGTCCATTCGCACAATCATGCTCTTTTCTCTTGTTGCCAGACTCTTTCTGCTTCAATATAAAAATGTGTTTTTATAAGCCTCTTAGTGAAGGGAGCATTATGTATAGTGTACACCACTTCTGTTATAAACATTAACCAAAAAAGATTTTAGACCATACATTTGCGTACCTTCGACATAACCGCCATTAAACTCTGGCATCAATTACAGGAATGCCTTTCTATAAACAGATGGTATTCACAAGTGGTACATACTAATACAAAAATAATAATAATAAAAAGGTAAAGGTGTCCATAACCTAGGCGGTCATAGGGGAGCGAGGCATCAGAGACCTCAGCTTCTCTTAAGGGCCAGCATATTGAGGGCGGCGCCCATCTCTCCCTCGCTGTTTTACCTTCCCTGACCCTAAAGAGGGCAGGTACCCATTTTATAGCTGGATGAACTGGGGGGGGGGGGGACTATACTGAAGCCAAGGCGCGCAAACGGTCACCCATCCAACTGGTAACCACGCTCGACGCTGCTTTAACTTGACTGGGGGGAAAGTGAGTGCTTTGACCACTTAACTATCCTGCCCCCTAAGTGGTACATACTCACATGCAAAACTAAATACAGGCAATAAAAGCTACGGTTAAGTGCAAAGTTACAGGGAACAAAAAAACACGTTAAAACCTGTTCCACCTTTCGAAAGATTAGGTCAATTTTGCCGGCAGGAACAGAAGACAGCATTTACAAAATCGCACCCACACAGGCACTGGATTTTTTTTAAAGCACATTTTGTGTTTTTTTTTTCATTATCCTTGAAATAGAACAAGGACTAAAATGTAAGAATAGCTAGACTACTGACAATTATTAAATAAAGATATAGACGATAATCGCTAGATTCTATGTAAATTAGTCAAATCTTTTTAGACACAAAAATTTTGAGTTCTTTTACAGTTAAGAGTTACTTTATATAAGTCATGTAAAAAAAACAACCTTTTCAATAAAAGGATTCGATTTTGATAAGCCAGTCTACTGTAGTTAAGCTTTGTACACAAATTAATAAAAAATTACAGAAGAGACACTTAACAGTTTATTTAAACTAGTCTTGACTCTAACTTGTATAACATGTTTATCTTGACTACCAAAAAGAACTCTAGTACATTTTTTCCCAATGTTTCTTTTCAGAAATAGCATTCTCATTGTTTATTTATTTATTTATTCTTTATTTCGTTAATAATGGAATAATTACTTATGTGGGTTTTTTTTATACTCCCAGTCCCCATGTGCATGCAGTTTTGCAAATTTTGCTATCGGTTCCCATGGTACACAATGGCCTACTCTTTCGAAAAGCGGAACAGGTTTAAACGTATGCGCAAGACATTCTGCTTGCGTTCGCACACTGGAGCTCGGTTTATATTCTCATCCGAAGGTCTTTACGGGAGAGCGGAGTCGGCACTGATGTTAACTCTAGAGGAAAAATCCTCTTGAACGAGATTCGAACCCTGGTCAAGAGATCACGTGCGCATCAACCTGACCACCAGGCTATCCCTTTCTCATTTGACTATAACATAAAATATCGGTATAAAAGAATGAATAAATAAATGAATGAATGAATGAATAAATAAATAAATAAATAAATAAATGAATAAATAAATAAATAAATGAATAAATAAATAAATAAATAAATAAAAGACATGTCTGAACCTCGCATCAACTCTACTGGAACTTAGAGCACCTTCACCTTCACCTATCCCGTAGTCCAGTAGACCATCAGGACACCACTGAAGATTTTACAGCCAGCTTCCTCCATTCCCCGCAGATAGGGTCGCGCTGCCTCTTAATTCCAATGACCCTGGGATGAGAGACCTGTAATGTCAAAATGGTTCCTTCTGGAGGGTGGGGAGGGGGTGGGGATGTGGGGGCGATTGGGGTATAGGTGTCCTTCCATTTTCATGGTCTGTGTCTAATGGGGCTCTCTGGGTGGTCGTTACCTGGCTTAATGGACGGTCAATTCAGTCCTCTGCTGTCAGAGTTATTGCCGTTTAAAGTAACCTAATGGCCGCCCCTTTTTCGTCAGTCCTGTCACTTAGTTCTTCTTCCAGTCGTTGTTGTTGTTTTTGTTGTTGCTGCTGCTGTTGTGGCTCTTCTTATTTTTTCTTCTTCTCCGTCTTCGTCTTCTCTTTGAGTTTTATTTGGTTTTTTTCTTCTTTGTCTTGGCTACTAGTATATGATAGAGTTTGGGTTTTATTTAACGGTACATTAAAGAAACATAGTTATAGCCACTTTTGTTCAAGTTGTTTTCTTTTTTCTTGTTTGTGTCGCTGTTGTTGTATTTGTTTCCTATCACTATGGCAGACTTTGGGATTTTTTCTTTAGCTTATATATTTCTTATGTATTTCTCTTAGTTGGGAACTATTCATGTTCTTGTTGACGTAAAGTGATTTTAATGATAGTACGGCAATCTATCCAAACGTCTGTGTCTACTGTTTCGTTGATCTATTTAATTCAACATTTATCATGTTTTTTTCTGTAATCTACCACACTGCTGCAGATTTAAACAAGTAGAAATGTTGATTAGCGGCTGTTATATTAGTCTTGTTTAGCAATGAGCTATCGTTCCGGTACTAGAGTAAGTCCTTTGGATGAGACTATAAACTGACGCCCTGTGTGCGAATGCACACAAAATATCTCGTACACAAGTAAAGAAAAATCCTTTCCGCCTTTTGGAAGTAAAGGTCATTGCATGCCTTGAAAAAAAACACCCAAGGTGCATGCATGTATCGCGTTTAGACACCATCCACGAAGTCAGAATGCCGGTACCTAAATGGTGAGTGAAAACGGTTGCATACACACAATCTCACACTAGGTGAATCTTACATATCTAGCCGAGGATAGAAACCCCCCAAACTTTCAGAATTTATACCTGTTTACTGACTT
>CM060338.1:1892060-1897060 GCA_030674155.1 Stramonita haemastoma
CGTTAGCAGGACATCTTGCTCACACCTTAAAACCTGACAGTAAGCCATTGTGTGCTAGTTAGAATGGATGACCAGATTTACTACCTGCATGAAAAGGGGACTGGGGGTAAAAGAAAAAATGGCACATGAGTGCTTATTCCATTTTTTTGTGAAGAAGTTTCTTCTTTTCTTGTGTGCAGTTCTTCTTCGCAGTATCACTACCTGATTATATTTCCTGTCATAATCTGCGTTTCTTTCTTTTTTCCATATTTATTTTTTTACGCCTTTCATTTCAATGAATAACGTTCGAAACTCAATTCATGGGAATATGTGGCATATTTGGGGAGCTTGGAAGTCATCTTTGTTTTGGTTTAATGAACAGATTTTTGTCCCATACAGGGCTTTATGTAAGGGAGCTTATTTGATAGTGTCTGTGAATGCTCTCCCATGACCGGAGATAGTGAATGTGACACTGACAAAAACATGGTTATTGTCTAAAATTAGTAAAATATCCCACATACTGTTCTAGCATTCTGGATAGCTTAAAGTGACAATGATTGTGCAATCAACGTCATAGTAGAATTTTACTGAACACAAATTTAATATAAAAAAGAGGAAATCTATGATAATCAGAATGTGTTGAGGTTTGGGTAGTTTTTTGTCACTCAGAGCTACGTCTGTTAAAACAACACTTCACTAAGAAACCTTGATTGAGCAAAATGCTATGGTTGAAGAATAACACGATTTTTATGGCTCTAAAAGATGCTGGGATTAGATGTTCAATACTTTTGAAATGAACTTAAATGAATTTTAAAAAAAACATAAAACAAAATAAACACTGCGTGTGTGCACGCACGCGCACGTTCACCAGCATGTGTAAGTATATTTCTATGAGAAACAAAGCAAAACGAAACAAAACAACAACAGTGAAAAGTTATGGACAACTCAGACCCAAAGTGGACAGAGGGCAAATCAATTTGGCCGGTACTGAAAACAGTGTCCGTAAAGACCCCATCCAATCTCCACTGTGATAAGGTCCAGGCGTCATTAACAGCACAAAGATGGCTTCTACAAAATGAATTTCATTATCGACCCTGTCCTGTCTGACCCCTGTGGAACAGCCCCCCCCCCCCCCCCAACCACTACCGCCACCACCGCCACCCTCTCATCTCCATCCCAGTCTTCCTCCACTGTCTCTCTCTCTCTCTCTCTCTCTCTCTCTCTCTCTCTCTCTCTCTCTCTCTCTCTCTCTCTCTCTCTCTCTCTCTCTCTCTCTCTCTCATTTCCGACCCAGTCTTCCTCCACTCTCTCTCTCTCTCTCTCTCTCTCTCTCTCTCCTCTCTCTCTCTCTCTCTCTCTCTCTCTCTCTCTCTCTCTCTCTCTCTCCCTCCCTTTCACCCCAGATTTTGTCATCTTCTCTTCCCCCCACCACTTTTTAAAATGAGGCCGAACTTGGGATAGCTTTAGAGAGGGTGTTAGTATCATTCGTCACCGCTTCGACATTTTCATCTCCCTTTGGAGAACAGAGCTATTGAAGCTCGAAAAAGACACACCAGAAACAAATCAGCTGAAAAGACAGGAAGGAAGGAAGGAAGGAAGGAAGGAAGGAAGGAAGGAAGGAAGGAAGGAAGGAAAGAAGGAAAGAAGGCAGGAAAGAAGGACAGAAGGAAGGAAGAAATGAAGAAAGAATTGAAGGAGGGGATAAAAGAAGGAAGGAAGGCAGGCAGGAAAGAAGGAAGGACGGAGGGAAGAAAGAAGAAAGGAAGGAAAGAAAGAAGAAAGAAATGAAGAATGGAAAGAATTAAGGAAGAAAGGAAAGAATTAAGGAAGGAATGAAAGAATTAAGAAAGGAGGGAAGGATGGAGGGAAGAAAGGAAGGAAAGAAGGAAGGAAGAAAGAAAGGAAGAAAAGAAGGAAGAGAAGGAAAGAGGGAAGAAAAAGAAGGAAAGAATGAATAAAGAAAGGAAGAAAAAAAACACACACACACAGACAGCAGCACTCAGTGTTCTGACAAAGCCTGACACAGGAGACTTGTTATTTTTAGCAAGATTAATCGTCACTCTCCAAAATGTCTCCAGATTTCTTGGTGTGCTGAAAATGGCGGAAGGGTGTGGATTCCCTGAAGACAGTATCGCTGAGCGGAGAACAGGCTGGCTTTTGCACAGTGGCCTGCATCTTGTGGTCTTTGAGTGTGTCTGCAGCAGTCCACACCAGGCAGGGAGAAGATTGTAGGGGACAGTGGAAGGGGGAATGGGAGCAGTAAAATAATGATATTGAACAAAAACAAAAAGAAACAAAATATGGTTGTAGGGCAAATGATCTTTATGGCATGGGTCATGGTACAGAAATCCAGAGTCAGATAAATTATTGCAGCAAAGTGTTTGGTCAGGCTGGGCCACTGACTCTTGCTATTTTCTTTGTTACAGTTCATGATTCACAAAATTTATTGCATAAAGCTATTACAAAAGGATGGGGCTAGGGAGGGTGGAAATACACTAAACTACAATCATTTACAACACATTTTATCTTCAAGAAAGACAACAACAATGTTCCATTAGAAGCTCATTTTATATCAGAGTCAGATACCTACGTGTAATCATGCATGAGGTTCAGTGATATATATATATATATATATATATATATATATATATATATATATATATATATATATATATATATATATATATATATATATATACAGAAAAAGAAGAAAAAAATAATGGGTGGTGTTGCTCTTCTGGTGACGTGCTCTCCCTTAGGAGAGCAGCCCTAATTTCACACAGAAAAAAATCTGCCTTGACCTAAATGCAAATACAATGCTCTAAAAAGAATGCATTGTGGACATCTAGTCATCACATTTTGCCCCTGTATTTCTTAACTGATTGCTTTGGTACAGAACATCAAGATACAAAGTGGAAGACAGGGTTATACCAGTGCAATACAAAGGGCAAAGCAGTGCCCCAAGAGAACTCGTCACTCCCTCAACATTGTGGGGCCCAGGTGTCATTAGCAGGGTGATGATATTGGCTGCTGGAAAATGAATCCCATTATCGACCCTGTTCTGTCTGACCCCTATGGAACCCCCATCCCCACCATCCCCACCACTCTTCATCCTCTCCACCCTACTCCCATTCCTCCCCCCCTCTCCTACCCCAGGATTTCTTCTCCCCTCCCCTCCCCTTACTTCTTGAACGAGAGTAATTTAAGTTACCGTCCCGAGAGGGAGAGGGTATCATTCATCACTTTAAAACCTTGTTGTCCCCCTCTAACCAACAGACACACAAGAGAAAAAAGAAGGACGCCATTTTTTTTAATTAACAGAAAAGAAGACAGGGTAGTCTAGCGGTTAATGCAAGAACATTGGGCAAAACCTGCAAATGAGGGTGACAGGAGGGAATGTGGGTGTTACACTGGTAGGCTAGGGAGAAAGGGGATAGTGAAGGGTGAGGGAGGATGAGGTAGGTTAGGAGAGAGAGGGGCAAGGAGTGGTATGGAAGAGGAATGGTGGAGGAGAGGTAGGGAAGAATGGGTAAGGAGGGTTCCTTCACCTTCTCTTTCACCTGACCTGTAGTCCCATGGACCCTGGGGGCACAACTGAAGATTCTGCAACCAGCTTCCCCCACTCCCCACAGTCCTCCACCCTCTGTAGCAGGTCGTTCCACCCAAGGCCTGTCCACTCTCTGATGTTGTCTTCCCATCGTTTCCTCTGTCTGCCTCTTCGTTTCCCTCCCATTACTGTTCCCTGTAAGACAGTCTTGGCCAGTACAGATGTTCGTGTGACGTGCCCGTACCACTTTAGCTCGCATTTTTTCACTGTAGTAAGGAGCTCTTCATATGGACTGATGGCATTTTTTATTCTTGTTTTCACTTCTTCATTAGTGATATGATCTGTGTAGGAAATGCCAAGGAGTTTGTGAAAGCATCTCATCTCCAATCCCTGTATCTTTCTTTCAATATCTGCTGTTATATTTCACATGCATACAAAAATAGGGTAGGTTGGGAGAAAAAGGGGTAGTTTAGGGAGAAGAGGGAAGTGGGGTGGGGACAGTGGGAGCAGTTAGGGGGAGGGAGGGGTGGGTAGGTTATGGGGAAGAAGGAGGTGGTAGGGAACAGAGGGGGTAGCATAAGGAAGGGGTAGGTTACTAT
This sequence comes from Stramonita haemastoma, assembly GCA_030674155.1. Lineage (NCBI taxonomy): Eukaryota > Metazoa > Mollusca > Gastropoda > Neogastropoda > Muricidae > Stramonita > Stramonita haemastoma. Next base: position 1,896,186 of record CM060338.1, read on the forward strand.
AAGGGGAGGGGTGGGGGTGGTAGGCTCTCTTCTACAGGGTGCAAATTGCTCAGTTCCAGGAGTGTTACATCGTTTTATTGTTTGACCATATTTCCTAGGGGGTAGGACACAGTTACATTGCTTCCCACGCTAATATTGTCTCACTATGATCGTAAACAGATGTGTGTGTGCAAAACCGGTTAAATGTCACTCTTCTTGTCAGAATTTAATCCTTGGCAACTGTGCTAAGAAGATCAGAGAGAAAGAGAGAGAGAGAGAGATAGAGAGAGAGAGAGAGAGAGAGAGAGAGAGAGAGAGAGAGAGAGAGAGAGAGAGAGAGAGAGAGAGAAGAGAGCAGCACCACCACCATCACCCCCACCACCGAGTGTGCTGACAATTCATTAATTAACAGGAGACAGGATCATTTTCAGCTAAACTGATTGCCCCTTTCTAAAATGTCTCCAGACTTTGTGCAGTGTGGTGTGTGAAGGGAGGACGGAAGGCTCTCAGTGTTGTGTCCCTGAAGATGATGATGATGTTACTGGAGAAGAGCAGATGGGGGGTGCACTAATCAGAGATGAGCAGCCTGGTAAATGGAACATCCAAGAAAGGGAAAAGAAAAGTTAATGGAGAAAAATCAAAACATACACACATGAGAAAAATAAATGAAAAATATAAGAAAAAACAGACAGTGAATCAGGCCCCCCTCCCCGCCCCCCTTCCAAAAAAAAGGAAAGTAAGAAAGAATGAACAAAACAAAAAGAAAAAGGAGAGAGAGAGAGAGAGAGAGAGAAGAGAGAGAGAGAGAGAGAGAGAAGAGAGAGGAGAGAAGAGAGAGAGAGAGAGAGAGAGAGAGAGAGAGAGAGAGGAAAACTCTATGACACAAACAACAACAA
>CM060338.1:1904560-1907060 GCA_030674155.1 Stramonita haemastoma
CCAAGTGTGAATAGACTTTAAATTGAACAACAACACCAACAACAATAACATCCATCCCCCATCCTCCCTCTCATCCCACACAGACACACACACTCCCGCAAGGTTCCGCGGAGAATCAACAACGTGAAGAAGATCATTCAAACACACAGTTCTCACCCATCATACGCACAGAAATCTAAACGACCGGAAACGGAAAGTGTTTGTATCCAACTCTTCTTGCTTTCCTTAGCCCGGAGAGGTCTAGCCAAGGGAGATAAGGCTTATTTACTCTGGCGGTATCGGGTCTTTGGGGTGTGTGGGGAGAAGCTGGTTTGGATTGTGTCTGGTCCGCTAGGCTAGGGTAGGAGAGGAATAGGAGACAGAGAGAGACAGAGAGAGAGAAGAAAGAAAGAACTGATATGTGTTGCGATTGGGTCTGGGCTTCTGTTTTGTGTCAGTCTGCTCTTTGGTGTGGTTGTAGTGGTTGGTGTGTGGTGCTGTAGTAGTGGTGTACAGTGGTGTGTTTGTTTGTTTGTTTGTTTGTGTGTGTGTGTGTGTGTTGTGTGTGTGTGTGTGTGTGTGTGTGTGTGTGTGTGTGTGTGTGTGTTGTGTGTGTGTGTGTGTGTGTGTGTGTGCGTGTGTGTGTGTGTGTGTCTGTGGTGTTGTAGTAGCGAAGTGGTGGTGGGTGTGGTGGGGTTGTCCCTGGCAAAATTCTGTAGAGAAAAGCCACTCTGATAGGGAAACAAATACAGTTGCAGACAGGAAAAAAGAAAAGAAAATAATGGTGGGCGCTGCACTTGTGGCGACGCGCTCTCTGCGGGGAGAGCAGCCCGAATTTCACGCAGAGAAATCTGCTGTGACATAAAGTAGTATATAAAAGAAATAAAAATAAAACTATCGGTTTTCATGGCCAGACCAGATAGTGCACATCTCAAGCTATGTAAAAGATACATTTTAAGATTAAGCACACTGTTTTCTGCCTGTGACAATACAGTGTATGGTTAACTCACGTTAACGGCATTGGTGAGATAAAAATAGACCTAACATTGTGAAGTCATGATACGCCAGTATAGCAAAACTAACATCGAGAACAAAATGTTAATGTTAACTGGAACCCAGTGCAGTTTTTTTTTGAGCGCTGGTGCCACAAAAAATCATGTTCTGTTGTTATTGATTTTGTGGTTGTTGTTGTTGCTGCTGCTGCTGTTGCTGATGTTGTTGTACCATGTGCAACATCAGATGAGTTGCACTACTGCCAGCTTAGTTGGAGTTGGCAAGTTTTTGAACCGTTACTTTTTTCTGTTGAAAACTACACAAGTTCAAGCGAGGGAATTACTTTGGCATTGGTAAGGCAAGTGCATATCCTGGTATAACAGGAATGCTTGGATTTTTCAGTCATGTGTCTAGTTTTCAAGAAGCCACGAGCATCAAAAGTGACTGATGTGGTCTGACATTGACTACTTAAAAACGGTGTGATATATGCCAACATGTTCTATTTTTAACAGAAAAGGCAGGTTTTTCTGCCCAACAAAATCAGAATGTTGGCATTAAAGAGTTTCAAGTCAGACAAAATGGAAGCAGGTCTACGTAAGCTAGATCAGTATCATTCAAAAAGCTACTGCAATTTATCAGCGAAAGCCTATTGATTTTCCAGTACTAATGTGAATGCCTGGTGGAAGCGGAGCAGAGTGACCTTGTTGCTGTGGAAGATGCAGTCATTGTTATAATCCACAGCAGAAACAGGACAGAGGGCCGCTGTCAATGAAACAAATCTTTCAGCAGAACCCTGTGACATCAAATGTTGACATATTGGAAGACAATAAAGCATGATCCACATAGATAGACTGACAATCACTATTTATACTAAAGGTAGGCTGCTCCTCTGTGGGGCTACCAGATGCCTCTCAGTAAAAATAGCATCCCCACATTTCGGAAATTCTGTGTTATGAATTCCCTCTTTTCTGTCCCTCTCTTTGTTTCTGCCTTGTTTTGTTGTTTTTTTTTTTACTTCCCTTTCTCCTCCTCTTTGTCTTTGTTCTGCCTTCTTGGTCCATTTTCACTATAATTATCATTGTCACTGTGTTCTTGAGTTTTGGAAAGAAAAGTAACTCACTTGTTATGGATAAATCAGTAGATCTGCATTTATTTCTATCTCTGTCTAGGCTTCTGCCTTAAACTACATAACTATAGTTATCATCCCAACAAGCATCAACTTTCTTGAAATTCCTTGGCTTCCTCCTCAGCGTCATCATGGTCGTAATTATTGCTGGCATTTGGGTACACACATACATGCAGACAGAAAGACGAACAGACAGACATCAGCAGGCAGAAACAGGTCACGTGGTATTTCCTGTGGTGGAGAGGTGTCGTGTGTACAGCAGGAACGCAGCTCTCACTTCAAACATCTCACACTAACACGCAGAGGAAATTCGCCATTGCGCACCGGCAATAGCTCTGTTAATTAATATTACGTCTTCCTCCCCCTTCCCCTCTATGTCTGTGTGTGTGTGTGTCTCTCTGT
>CM060338.1:1912060-1917060 GCA_030674155.1 Stramonita haemastoma
GATACCCCACCAATCTAATTCACACTTTGATTCACCACATTCTTGATAGGGATTTCAGGCAAAACAAAAAAAAAACACCATAGTTCCATATTCTGATCTTGCGTTTTGACAGAATTCGTTTTCCATATCTTAGGTTGCATTACGGAAACACTCTACATCTCTAACCTGTGATGGTACTCGGAGTATGTTTACCCACACACGTCAGAAGTCATCAATCGCTTAGTGGTCAGCTCTTTTGACCATTAAATCAATGTGCATCTGGCCTAAACTGACCACACTGTGCACTTCATTGCTATTCCATTAACTCAAAAATGTATGGTCTCTCTCTGTCTGTGTCTGTCTCTGCCTCTGTCTGTCTGTCTGTCTGTCTGTCTGTCTGTCTGTCTGTCTGTCTCTCTCTCTATCTCTATCTCTGTCTCTGTCTCTGTCTCTCTCTGTGTCTCTGTCTGTCTCTCTCTCTCTCTGGTTTGTTCGCCCGGTTTGTCAAAAGCCATGTTCTGCAATGTAGTTGAGTTTTTTTCCCTTTCTTCTTCTTCATCTCTTACCTGCATGCAGTCAATGACGATAGCAGAAATGCCAGGGTGAAAGACACTACATGGATCAGACTTTCTATTGACCACTGTTTCCTCCCTTGTTTATTTCAACTCTGACCCACGCCATAGCCGAGTGGTTAAGACTGCTCGCTTTCATCTTGTGGGTCCATGAAGCCACGGTTCGAATCCTGGCATCGTCTGGTGAATTAGATATGGGAATTTTTCCTACAACCTTCCAAGTCAACTTCATGTGCAGACCCGCCAGTGTTTTATTTTCCTTCGTGTATAGTTATACACATGCAGAAAATGAAATACGCACGTTAAATGTCTCGAAGTTCATGTCAGACATTGGGTGGGTGATATAAACACGAACATACCGAGAGTACTTCTCTGAAGTCGGAACGTGGATACCTTCATGGTGGGCAAAAATGGTTGCATATGCAAAATTTTATTTAATACGCACAATTCTATGCAGTTTGCAAAATGTGTGTGTGGTGCGTGCGTGTATGGGCACACGCGTGCGTTTGTGTGCGTGTGTGTGTGTACATGTGTGTGTGTGTTGCTTGTGTGTATATGTGTGTCTTTCTTTGTTCATGTCTGGGTGTGTTGTGTGTGTGTGTGTTTGTGTGTGTGAGAGTGTGTGTGTGAGTGTGTGCGTGTGTGCTGTATTGTGTGTGTGTGCTGTATTGTGTGTGTGTACCTGTGTGTGTGTTTGTGTGACTGCATGTGTGTGTCTGTGCGCATGTGTGTCTGTGCGCATGTGTGTCTTTGTGTGTGTGCGTGTGTGTGTGTGTGTGTGTGTGCACCCAAGCGAGCGGGCATGTGCGTGTCTGTGTCTATGTGTGTCCATGTGTGTGGTGTGTGTCTATGTATGTGTGTGTGTGTGGTGTCTATGTCTGTGTATGTGTGAGGTCTGTGTGGTGTATCAGGTAGCTGTGCACATCACAGTGACAGACAGCAGAGGCACAGGGCAGGGGCCGTCACTCCTGTCTGTCTTCACACCTCAAGCGTGATGGGGCCCTCCCCACACCACACCTCCCCCACCTGACCCATTTAGCTGAGTGGCTGGCTGGCTGGATGGTTGACTGGTTGACTGGCTCTATCTGTCTGTCTGGCTGGCTGACTAGGTTGCCAGGAATCTCTTTTTTTCAAGTTTGTGTCTTTTTTTTTCCTAATGGCACTTTTGAATTTAAGCTTGGAAGACTGGTATGTTCCGGTTTCCTGTTGCAGTATATGCCAAGTGTGTAAAAGCATGTAATCTTCAGCATGTATAACATGAATTCTAATGTCTAAAAGAAGTTAGTCTGATAATCAATATTTGTATGTTGCACCATGCTGACACGTGTTTTCACAAATATGAGCCTGGGTTGACTTAGTCAGCATTTTCTTCACCTTTGGTCATTGGGATCAATAATGTATATAAAAAAAGTAGACAGACACTTCCACATTACCACATATTTGCTTTCACTCCGTTTCATATTTTGCATGTACATACACACACACACACACTCACACACTCACACAGTCTCACACTGTCTCTGTCTCTCACACACACACACACCCCTTCGAATGAGACTTTAAGCCAAGGTCCCATGTGGGAACACAAGCGGAACATCTTGCACACAACTTAGAACCCATCTTGCCTTTTGGAAGAGTAGGCCATCATGTGCCTGTGGGATCAAATGACAAAATTTACAAAACTGCATAGACATGGGGACTGGATGTAAAGAGGCACTCAAGTGCTTATTCCACTGTCCTCAAAAGAACAAAATTCAAAAAAGAATAAAGAAATTAAAAACACACACACACACACACACACACACACACACACACACACACACACACACACACACACACACACACACACACACACGCACACACACACACACACAAAACACACACGCACACACACACGCACACACACACACACCACACACACACACACACACACACACACACACACACACACACACACACACACACACACACACACACACACAACACACACACGAAGAGAGAGAGAGAAAGAGAAGAGAAGAGAGAGAGAGAGAGAGAGAGAGAGAGAGAGAGAGAGAGAGAGAGAAGAGAGAGAGAGAGAGAGAGAGAGAGAGAGAGAGAGAGAGAGAGAGAAGAGAGAGAGAGGAGAGAACACTGAACACTGAACACTGAACACTGAACACTGAACACTGAACACTGAAATGATTTAATTGCACATCGGCCTTGGGCCACAATACAATATAGAAAAGAAAATAGGAAAAATATCTGACATAACAGCACCTATCTGTATTCTACAATCACTGGACATCTTAAGCTTATGTACATTTCATACCTACTACAGTTCAAGTCTTCAGGAAAGTTGTCTAACCATGTTTTACATTTCACTTTTACTGTAATGATCAAAATCAGAGACATTAGTATAAGAGGGGCAGATAAAGAAAAAAAAGGAAAAACAATCATGTTGTAGCACACATTCTTGATAATACGCGATATAGATAAAGGTGAACATGTTTAGACAGATGTACATCACAGGATTACCTAATAGAGTACTTTTTCCGCCTATTGATTGCATGAAACACAAATTTAGATAAATTATATCTGTGGTCAGGATCAGAGGCTCTGAGTAACAAGTGCAGAGAGAGTTCTTTGGATTCTTTTAGAAATTTTATCCTTAAATCTTCATACGTGGCACAAATAAACACAAACTGGTTTTCATTTTCGATCTGGTTCTTACAAAATGGACAGAATTTATCATGAACAGATTCACTATAGCGATGTACATTGTTATTAAGTGGGAGTACATTAAACCTTAATTGCGTAATGGCAACACGAAGACAATACTTTTCAACATCTAGTACATAACTTTCTTTTTCGAAAATAGTCTTAAATGATCTATATGATTGATATCTATCACGATCTCTTATAGTTCCTGACCATTCTTGAATAAATAAATCCACAAGCCTCTGTTTAAATATCCTTAGAAACCTTTTGACATCCCCAGAGAGAGAGAGAGATAGAGAGAGAGACAAGGCAAGGCAAGGCAAGGCAAGGCAAGGAAAGGCAAGGCAAAATTCTTTTATTCGAGGATAATAGATAAGCACTCGTGTGCTTTTTTACATCCAATCCCCGCCCTTTTCAGGGATAACATCAAGATAAAAGGATAGCCTCAACTAAACAACAATTATAGTGATTCAAATACCAAACGCAGAGAAACCATACCAAGTATCAAACAACAGGTAAGAAATAAGGCAGAGATACAATATTAAGGTAATGTTAGAGAGAGAGAAGAGAGAGAGAGGAGAGAGAGAGAGAGAGAGAGAGAGAGAGAGAGAGAGAGAGAGAGAGAGAGAGAGAGAGAGAGAGAGAGAGAGAGAGAGAGAGGAGAGAGAGAGAGAGAGGCAGGCAGGCAGGCAGGCAGGCAGAGACACAAACAGAGACACAAGCAGACAAACCGGCATGCAGACAAGCATACAGGCAGACAGACAGACAGAAAGACATCCCACAGGAAGATAAAGCAAAGACACAAGCCTCCAGAAAGTAATCAAACCTCTAATGTAACAGCACAGCCTCAAACAATGCGTGTGGACAGAGGTTTTCGCTGTGCGTTCAGCATCCATATCTTTTCACCTGCCTCCTTTCTCCACACATTACTGTTTTTGTTATCCATGTTATCTGCGCCGTTGTCGGAAACAGTTTACCGGTAGTCTTGTTGATGTGCCAGACTGTCTAAACAAGTGCCTCCTAGCGCCAAACAATTGATGGCACCGGCACCGCCATAACACGTAGTGGCACCTCGTTTCCTGGGCATAAATTGCGTGGATATTAGATGGGATTGGGGCCATCAACGTTAATACACGTCTCTGACACGAAGGGATAGGTATGCATTTTGAACCCTGTCTGCATGCATGGGGACGTGATAGCTCAGTGGTCAGAGCACTCGCTTTCACCAAAGCTAAGGTAAAGCAGCATCGAGCGTAGTTACCAATTGGATGGGTGACCATTTGCGTGCCTTGGCTTCAATATAGTTCCCAAGTTTTCCCAGCTGTAAATAAGTACCTGCCCTTTTTAGGGTCAGCGAAGATAAAGCAGTGAGGGAGAGGAGATGGGCACAGCCCTCAACATGCTGGCCCCTAGAGAAGCTGAGGTCTCTGATGTCTTGCTCCCCTACGACCGCCTAGGTTATGAGACACCTTTACCTTTTACTTTTTTACCACATGCAAAGTTTAAATCCTTATCTTAAAGTAAGTGGCGGTCTGTATCCATGTCTTATTCCAGATCTCTGGTCACTTGGAATTGGGTTCACATTCTTTTGGAATTGAAAAACATTGTTCAGATCTTTGTGTGTGTGTGTGTGTGTGTGTGTGTGTGTGTGTGTGTGTGTGTGTGTGTGTGTATGTGTGTATGTGTGTGTATGTGTGCGTGCGTGCGTGTGTGTGTGTGTGTGTGTGTGTATGTGTGTGTGTATGTGTG
>CM060338.1:1922060-1932060 GCA_030674155.1 Stramonita haemastoma
TTGTTTATTTATTTATTTATTCTTTTATATCGAGGGTAATGAAATAAGCACTCTTGTGCTTTTTTTTTATCTAGTCCCCGTGTGTATGCAGTTTTGTAAATCTTGCCATCTGTTCCCACCAGGACACAATGGCCTACTCTTACGAAAAGTGGAACAGGATTTAACGTCTGTGCAAGATGTTTCAGCGTGCGTTTGCACACGGCGCCTCGGTGTATAGTCTCATCCGGACTTTTGGGAAGAGTGGAGTCAGCACTGATGTTAACTCCAGGGGTAAAATCCCCTCGAACGGGAATCAAACCCGGGTCGTCAAATTTTTACATTGAAAACATGTGTAACTTGACGTGCTTTGTAAGGGAGAAAAAAAGTTGATCAAAACCCAACAAAATACAAAGCAAACACACAAAACAAAACAAACCAATCGAAACAGTCCTTCGGATGAGACTATAAACCGAGGCCCCGTGTGCCAACGCAGGCAGAACATCTTGCGCACACGTTAAATCCTGGTCCACTTTTCTCTTTGAGAAGGCCATTGTGTGCCAGTGGGAACGGATGACATAGTTTAAAAAAAACTGCATGCACACGCGGACTGGACGTAAAAAAGCACATGAATGCTTATTCCATTATTCTCGATATAAAAGAATGAAATAAAATAAATAAAAAGTAATCCCTGTAAAAAAAACAAAACAACAACAACATTACTATGAAAACTGACAGAGCAGAGCAAAACAGTTCATGCATGAAATGGAAAGTGCAACAAAATAGCAGTGCTGGGGGATTTCTCCTACATGGGATTTTCAGAAGGTGTGACAACCTACAGTTGTTACAGGTGGATACGTAGGTAAGATGCAGACATTAGGAAAGAGAGAGAGAGAGAGAGAGAGAGAGAGAGAGAGAGAGAGAGAGAGAGAGAGAGAGAGAGAGAGAGAGAGAGAGAGACAGAGACAGAGACAGAGACAGAGACAGAGACAGACAGAGAGACAGAGAGACAGAGAGACAGAGACAGAAACAGAGAGACAGACAGAGACAGAGAGAGAGACAGACAGAGACAGAGGCAGGGACAGAGACAGAGAGACAGAGACAGATACAGAGAGAGACACACACAGAGAAAGAGAAAAAAAATTGAGAGACAGAGACTGAGACAGAGGGAGAAACAGAGACACAGAGAGAGACAGAGACAGACAGACAGGGACAGAAACACAGAGAGGCACAGAAAGACAGAGAGAGAAAGAGACAGAGACAAAGACAGAGACAGAGACAGGGAGACAGAGACAGGGAGACAGAGACAGAAACAGAGACAGAGACAGAGACAGACAGACAGAGAATATAAGGTGTTGGGTGGGCAGGTCTGGATAATTGGCATGTGTGTGTGCAAACAATTTCTGGGGAGAAACAGGAACAGGAGGAGAGAGGGGGCTTAAGCAGCAGGTGTTGGTCTCCTCCCACAGGTTGCTGTCCCTTTGGCGAGGTGTTCAGCTAGCGCTTGGAATTGTGCGGTTTGATAGTGACAATGTTCGTAACGAGCTTTTGGTTTCTGAACGGCGAATTCATACCTGGTCTTATGGAATACTCTTTTTCATTTAAAAAAAAAAATTATACCACTTTATGTCTTGAAATTGGACTGACCAGCCACAGCCGGCGCTGTTATTGAACAAATGACCTTCTGGCGCGAATTTCATAGTCGACACTGACTGACGGAGGCCTACTATGTCTTAGAAGATTTCTCTGCATGAAATGTGGGCTGCATTCCTTGGAGAGACTAGCACCCAGACCACCACTCATGGTCGAATGAATGGGGGGAAATTTTGGGCATAATCAGCTATCTAAGTACACAAACAAGCAAGCAACCAAGAAATATTACCTAAAAGAATATGTATAATTATCCTCTTTGTAATGAGCCAATTATTTCCAAAGTTTGTATATTTTGGGGGGTTATTTCTTCTTGCAGTCCTCGGCTAGAGCTCTGAAGACCATTAATGGTAAGATTTAGCGTATGTGAACGTTCAGCCATCATAAAGGTAGCTGCATTCCAGTTTCAGGGTTGCTGTGTACCCACAACACCAGTTTCCTTACGGTTCTGTAGATGTCATCACCTGTTCCTACCAGCACGCTATACTCTCTCTACTCTTCCCCAAAGAGAAATTGGTTTTGACGTGTGCAAAAAACAACAACAAAAAACAACAAAAACAAGATTCTGCGTGTGTCCACACACACACGTCTAGTTCTTTGTATTTGCTGGCATATTCAAGCCTAAAAACGTACGTCTTTATTTTTCAGGATCATGGACATTTCCTAGGGTGTCTCCCATGGGATGGTCTGGCTGGTTAGAGTGTTGCGCATTGTGCTCGTGATCTGCGGGACCGAGTTCGAATCCTGTTCAAGGAGATATTTTCGTCTGGAGTTTATTTTTTATTTATTTTAAAATAAACATCAGATAACATCAGTGCCGACTCCACTCATCCCAAACGTTCTTCGAATGAGACTTCAAACCAAGGTCCCGTGTGCGAACGCATACAGAACATCTTGCGCACACGTTGAAACCCGTTCCGCTTTTTGTGTCTGTTATTTGCAATGATTTTTTTGGGTCATGGAATAGTGGTATTTGAACAATTATGGCAGAATAAATGCACGCACTGTATAATCCTTGAAACCAAATTACAGATTTTCCAATGGAGTCCACCATTTGTTTCTTGATCTGTGTTTGGCTTAGTCTCAGATACACAACGCGGTGCCCCTCCTGGGCTGACCCTTATGGTTGACCAGAGCGTCGATGCAAGCAAAGACAGGAAAGTTTGTTTTATACCCCGTTTTAACCTGAATATAATTGCACAGTTTTAATCTGAAACCACCAAGCGGATCCAGACGTTCGAGACAAAATGCTTCAGGCGACTGCTTGGAATTTCCTGGAAGGATAGGAAAACAAACACCTTTGTGCGAAGTCAAGTCGCACTGATGGCTGGCCCTCAGGAACCCCTACTAGCCACTGTCAAGAAAAGGAAGCTGGCATGGCTCGGCCATGTCACACGCCACAACACCCTCCCCAAGACAGTCCTACAGGGAACGCTAGAAGGTGGCAGACGCCGAGGCAGACAAACCAAAAGCTGGATGGATAACATCAAGAAGTGGACCCACCTGGACAGTCCAACACTCATTCGAAAGGCAGAGGACAGGGCTGGATGGCGACGGCTGGCTGCAGAATCGTCTCTCATATCTCCTCCACGACCATCCCGGTCATGAGAAAAGAAAGAAAGAAAGAAAAGAAGAATCTGAATTTTAAATTTGACGAGGTGACAGCCCCGATATGGCCTGTGTAGTCGGCTGGGCTATAAACAACATGATTGGATTGGATTGGAGTGTCAGATATATTTTTCTGATTTCGAGAGGAAAACATGCCATTACCTTTGTTTAATATAATGTACCAAAATTTAAAAGAAAAATTATTTGTTATATCCTTGACAAATACCACCCCCTCCCCCTTTCCCGATTTTAGCTCAGTTCCTCACTAAACCACACAAACCACAGACAGACAGTTTTACAAGTATAGAACAAGACAATGACCCATCAACCGAAACAACAACTTTTTATCTCTAAAATATTAAAGTACATGTCTGTTTTCACCCAACAAAGAGGCAGGGAGAACTCAGAAATAGGGGGAAAAAAGAGATAGGAAAAACCTTGGTGCTATAAGAAAACTTTTCACCTGTATGTGTTTTATCAAAAATAACAGAGGCAGGTGAATGTGTTACTGATGGTGATGATGGTAAGGCAGGCATTGTTTCTTTGTTCTGATGGCACGTTTTGTTATTTATTTATTTATTTTCTTTATTCTTTTATTTTCTTTAATCTTTTGTAATGAGGATAACAGAATAAGCACTCATGTGCTTTTTTTACATCCAGTCCCTATGTATATGCAGTTTTTGTAAATCTTGTTATCTGTTCCCACCGGCACACAATGGCCTACTCTTACGAAAAGCGGAACAGGATTTAACGTGTGCGCAAGATGTTCTGCGTGCGTTTGTACACGGGGCCTCGATTTATAGTCTCATCCGAAAGACTTTTAAGGAGAGTGGAGTCAGCACTGATGTTAACTCCGGAGGAAAAATCCCCTCCTCCTTGTGTGGAAATGTGTTATTTGTGACATTATAACATACACGTGCACGCTTTCACACACACACACACAAAATATAATGCAATAATTATACCACACACGCGCACGCTTTCACACTTACACTCACACAAAAAAAATGTGATGCAATAATTATACCCCTACCACTTTTAATCTTTTTTTTTTTTAAATTGTCAGTATAAAAGCACGAAACAGCTACAAACAACGAACCAGTAAAGTATAGTTTAAGAGTGCATATCAACACATTTATAATCAACAAAATACAAATTGTAGTATGTGTTTTTTATTTATCCATTTATTCTTTAATATTGAGGATAATGTAATAAACACTCGTGTCCTTTTTTATTTCAGTCCCCGTGTGTATGCAGTTTTGTCAAAATATACATGCATATTTATTATCACCGAAACAACGAATTATTTTATGAAAACAGCCCAATATTTTATTATGTACAATCAACAAAACAAAAACCTAAAATATAGATTTATATAAACACATAATCAAACAGCTATCTTATATCCCTCAGCCTCTGTGCATTCTAAAAAAAAAGAATAATGGAGACTTTTCGCCAGGATGGTGAGTACTTAGCACAGAGAATCCTGCCGGTGGAATGCAGGACTATCAATAAATGAACTCAGAAAGGCGGATAACGGATGCCCTCATGCGCGCTAAGGCTTTGCACAAGACCAAACCTGAACCATGAACGTAAACACACGTTAGCAGACAAAACAAAACAAAACAAAATTATGCACAAAAAAAAAGAGAGAGAGAAAAAAAAACCCACACTGAAATAAGACAAAGCCGGATGAAACATGAAGGTAAAAAAGATGCCGTGGAAGCACAATAGTTAAGAAGACTTCTAAGTCTCTGGGTAAATAGTTTTCATCCTTATCTTTAAGGTGGTTTATTTTCTCTTTTCCTTCTTCGTCGTTGAACGCACAAACAACAACTATTGTTGTCTGTCATATGAGTTAAAATCTTTTATTTTATTATTTTAATATTTTAAATTTTATTCTTTTATATCGAAGATAATGGGATATGCACTATTGTGCTTTTTTATATCCAGTCCCTGTGTGTATGCAGCTTTGTAAATGTCATCTGTTCCCACCTTCACACGATGGCCTACTCTTAAGAAAAGCGGAACAGGATTTAACGTGTGTGCAAAATGTTCTGCCTGCGTTCACACACGGGGCTTCAGTTTAGTCTCATCCAAAGGACTTTTGGGGAGAGTGGAGTCAGCACTGATGAAAAAAATCTCCACCAACGGGAATCGAACCCGGGTCGTCAAATTGCGAGCGCAATGTTCTGACCACTAGGCTATCCCGCCTATCAATGTGCTGTGCCTGGAAAATCAGGTCCAGCATATCCGACTTCAGGGTGAAAAAGAATGGTCAGATTGATCTTTACATCTTTCTGACAAAAATATGCATGTGAATAGAACAAGAAGGCAGAAAATAGACAAAAAGAGGAGAAAAGCAACAAAAAACAAACCTTAACCAAACAAACAAAACAAACAGGTAAAAAACTAAGAGACAAGTAAAAACAAAAAGTGGGATTTGTCGCACAGAATTTCTAGAAGATTTATTAAATACCAACAGACCTCCTATATCCCCAAGGGGGAGAGCCATCTAATTGTCTGTTTTATCTAGGACATGGCTATGCAAACTGAAAACGAGTGATCAAGAACGAGTAGCCCATGAATCATAAACCTGTAGACGTTTTTTTCTTCTCATCTTCCATTTCAATCTACTGCAAGTTTGCAGGTGTCTTAATCAATTCATTCACACACGCACGCGCACGCACACACACACACACACACACACACACACACACACACACACACACACACACACACACACACACACACACACACACAAACACACACACACACACACACACATACACACACACAGGCGCGCGCACACACACACATACAAACTGGCGCGCGCACGCATGCACGCGCGCGCGCGCGCGTACACACACACATACACACACCGCCCCCACACATACACACACCCCACACATACACCCCCCCCCCCACACACACACACACACACACACACGTGCACGCGCGCGAGCGCTGCTTGCACTATTGCTTATGGTTTAAAACTATTGTTATTGTTTATGGGCTAGATTTTGTTATAAAATGGATTTTTTGTGGTACTGTTCTTTATTCAAAAATAACTTTACATTTACTTTTTTTCTCACGTGTATATTGTAGATTTAGTCAATTAACCCCTACCCCCATTCCCAGAACCACCCACCACCCACCCCTCACCTAACCCCTGTGTCTAATATCATATTTTAGGGAAGAGAGCTAAAAATTAATAAAGTCGGACACTGCCTGCAATGTCCTAAACACTAACAGGTAAAACAAAACACACTCTGAACAGATGACAAAATATACAAAACTGCATACACACGGGTACTGGACGTAAAAAAAGAGCGCATGAATGCTTATTCCATTATCCTCGATATAACAGACTAAGTAAATAGATGAATAAATAAATAAATAGTAGTAGTAGTATGCAGACCCATGCAGCAGACCCCCCCCCCCCTCTCCACGCCACTCCACGCCACTGGAATGATCCATTGGAAAGGCAATGACCGATACGAATGGTTCCCGTACCGTCGCAGGAGCCACCAGAACGTTGCCATATACAGCCCCGAGCCGCCCTGGGGACTCCAATTCCCCGATTTTTCCTCAGGGATGGTGTCTAAACACGACACCTGTGTGCATGCTGGTCTTTTTTTATTTATAATTTTGTCATCCGTTCCTACCGGCACTCGATGGCCTGTTCTTCCAAAAGGCGGAACGGGGTTTTAACGTGTGCGCAAGATGTTCTGCAGCGTGCGTTCCCACACGGGGCCTAGGTTTCTAGTCTCATCCAAATGACTTTGACATTAAGTTCGATTTTTTCGTCAAACAAACAAAATAAATAAATAAAATAGCCTGCATTCTGGCAATACTGCAGTCAATGATAATCATCAAACAAAAAAGGGCATGGCCTATCATTCTCTGTGACAGCTGTCTACTTGACAACATCTGGGAGAAACATCACTTCCTGTAGAGCAGGACGTCTACAACTGCATTATTACTGAGAGGAAGTGCAACTCACAATAACTCACAATAACTTCCGGTTTTTGTCTTTTCTTTAGACCCTCCCCCCCCCCCTTTCTTTTTTGAAAAAGAATAACTACCACTGCCACTTCTACCATTACCACCACCACGACAAACACCACCAAATTTTAAATTCGAAAAGTAATTGTTGAAAATTGTAACTCTTTACATTCCTTATTGATTGTGCTGTTTCTTTCGTTGTTGTTTTGTTTAAATAAAGACAAATAGGGTAGACACGGGTCCAAAAGTGCCCCAAATCATGTTTTTTTTTTAAATAAAAAATTGCTGGATACACTTATGAAGATCTCCCTGTGCGAATTCAAACAATTTATTCCGGTTGCAAAACATGTCTGTAAAAACAGTGAACTTCATCTCGTTATAGAAAAAAAGGTTTAGGAGTTTGAAACATTTTGTTTGGGCGGCCATATTGGATTGTTTCCATGGCAACAGTGCAGAAAACTGAGTAATTCTTTGATTTGTATGCTTTACAAGTGATGCCCTTTCGATATATGGCATAACTTTTAACATGGGCTTGTAAACAAAATTTCATCAGTTTCGACCCCCATGTCCCACCTTAAAGAGCCATGAATGCCTTTCAGTTCCCCTTTGGGTATTTGATCACCATTGATGATTTGTTATGATATTTTGTGCGGCAAAAATGTGCTATTGAAATGTTGTTATCTGACAAAAATGTGTTATTGAACTTTTGTTATATATGCTATGAAAACCGTTGTTTGACAAAAAGTGCTATTAAAACTCTGTGTGTGTGTGTGTGTGTGTGTGTGTGTGTGTGTGTGTGTGTGTGTGTGTGTGCGTGTGTGTGTGTGTGTGTGTGTGTGTGTGTGTGTGTGTGTGTGTGTGTGTGTGTGTGTACTTCTAAGCCTGTAGGTGTGTTTGTGTATGTCTTAGGCTAAGTGTAAATTGTTTGTGTGTGTTTATGATTGTGTGAGATAGCCATTCTCTTGGAGCATTAGATAAGTAATGTATTTGCTTTCCACCATCGATTCATTTGCTAAAAGCAACTTTAAAGCAGAATTTTTTTAAACAAGAAAAAAAAAACCTAAAGAAAGAAAAAAGCGTCACGATACAAAAAAAAGAAATAAGGACAAAATAATAAATCACATTACCACAACAGCAACTGTGTGTGTGTGTGTGTGTGTGTGTGTGTGTGTGTGTTGTGTATGTGCGTGTGTGTGTGTGTGTGTGTATGCGCGTGTGTGCGTGCGTGGGCGCGCGCGTGTGCGTACGTGCGTGCTTGCGTTTGTTTGTTTTTGCGTGCGTTTGCGCGTGCACGCGTTCACACGCACGTAGTTGCTTTATGTTTCTATCTATTTTTTTGTTGCTGTTGTCTGGTTATATAATATTATTTGTTACTTGCTATCTTGTTTGCTTTTGTTTTCTTGCATTTATCTTAGTTTCGTTTGCAGCTGCGTTTCTTTGTGTATGTGTCTCTGCTTGTTTGTTTGCTTGCTTACCTTCTTTTCGTGGGATGATTGATTAATGTGACAAAACAAGAGTTTCAGTTTGCTTTTCTGAAAGCTTCAATTATCTAATAAAGTTTGGCTGTGCGCACCTGCTCTCTGATTTCACAGAAGTTGTTTATTTTTGGTTTGGGGTTTGTGTCTTTGTGCTCTACAGTTGAAGTCTTAAATTTTCACCGTCTAAGAATAGGTGGACCAAAATACAACGTCAGCAAAAAAATAGGGTTTCTCTGTCTCTCTGTATCTCTGTTGCTCTCTCTGTCTCTCTGTCTCTGTCTCTGTCTCTGTCTCTGTCTCTGTCTCTGTCTCTCTCTCTCTCTCTCTCTCTCTCTCTCTCTCTCTCTCTCTCTCTCTCTCTCTCTGTGTCTCTGTCTCTGCCTCTGTCTGTCTGTCTGTCTGTCTGTCTGTCTGTCTGTCTGTCTGTCTGTCTGTCTGTCTCTCTCTCTCTCTCTCTCTCTCTCTCTCTCTCTCTCTCTCTCTCTCTCTCTCTCTCTCTCTCTCTCTCTCTCTCTCTCTCTGCGTGTGTGCGTGCGTGCGTGCGTGCATGCTTGCTCCCGTGCGTGCGTGTGTGCGTGTATTCTGTTTGATCTATTTTAGTTGTTGACTTATTTTGGTGTTTTTATATTTTTTTGCTTGTATTTATTTTGGACTGTTCTATCGTGGGTTTGTTTTTTTACGTCACTGCTTTTTCTTTTTCTTTTGAGCGTTTGTGAGCGCGAGCTTATCTGTGTTTTTTTGGTTTTGCTTTCAGCGTGACAAAACAAAAAGTTTCAAGCATCAAACCATGGGAACTCAACACCTGGATTCTGGTTTTCAACACTATTTTCCACTATGGGTTTAGATTTAGATTTAAATTTTCACCTTTTAGTTAATGCTAGATTGAAACACGTATAATATGAACAATTGTGTGTGCACGTGTGTGTGTGTGTGTGTGTGTGTGTGTGTGTGTGTGTGTGTGTGTGTGTGTGTGTGTGTGTGTGTGTGTGTGTGTGTGTGTGTGTGTGTGTAGGTGTGTGTGTGTGTGTGTGTGTGTGTGTGTGTGTGTATGGGTGTGTGTGAGTGTGTGTGTGTGTGTGTGTGTGCGTGTGTGTGTGTGTGTGTGTGTGTGTGTGTGTGTGTGTGTGTGTGTGTGTGTGTGAAAGTCAAAGTCAAAGTCAAAGTCAAATTTCTATTTCCAGCTGTTACATTGAATAAGCTTTAACTTGCTTTTCTTTCAAGCCACCTGTGTGTGTTTTTCTATTGCTACTTTGGGATATTTTTTACTTCCCCCCCCCCTC
>CM060338.1:1939560-1944560 GCA_030674155.1 Stramonita haemastoma
CCGGGCGTACTTTTCGGAGTTGTTTGGGTTTTATTATTTCGTGCGCACGCGCGCGTGCACAGACACACTCACACACACATACACACATAACACATACATACAAACTTACACATTCACGCATGTGCAAACACACACACACGCACACAGATAGATAGATAGATAGATAGATAGATAGATAGATAGATAGATAGATAGATAGATAGATAGATAGATAGATAGATAGATAGATAGATAGATAGATAGATAGATAGATAGATAGGTAGATAGGTAGATAGATAGATACATACATACATACATACATACATACATACATACATACATACATACATACATACATACATACCTACAGAGATACAGAGATACAGAGATACATACAATATACATACATACATACATACATACATACATACATACATACATACATACATACATACATACATACATACATACATACATACATACATACATACATACATACATACATATATACAGACAGACAGACAGACAGACAGACAGAC
Source organism: Stramonita haemastoma (assembly GCA_030674155.1). Classification (NCBI taxonomy): domain Eukaryota; kingdom Metazoa; phylum Mollusca; class Gastropoda; order Neogastropoda; family Muricidae; genus Stramonita; species Stramonita haemastoma. The sequence continues at coordinate 1,940,079 of CM060338.1, forward strand.
AGACAGACAGACTGACAGACAGACATACAGATAGACGGACAGATAGACAGACAGACAGACAGACAGACAGAGAAAGGGTCTCCATTTAAAGTGCCAAAAAAAATCCTTAACCCCGATGATAGAGAATTTAGACACAAGCAGAAGAGTGAAAGAATAACTAACGAAAGCAACAGGTGCACAGTCACAGGAGATGGTAGCCGAAAAGAATAGCCGACAGTTGCAACTGTCAGTGACGCCACAGCAAGGACTGCAGCTGTGCTGATTTAAGGTACGGGGCATTGCGTCAGCATAACGTCAGCCACTGACCTTCTATCTATCCCAACTTTCGCCAGGGGGCAGACTGTATTATGTGTAAGATGAGAGGTAGTGCTTATCCCTCTAATATCACCACTTGTGAAGAGACTTGGTATGAAATCAAACACACACACACAAACACATACACGTGCGCACGCGCACACACGCGCGCGCCGCACACACACACACACACACACACACACACACACACACGTCACTTTTCAAGAAGTCAAAACTGTTATCTGTCTTCATAACTATGTAAAATTACTAAATGCTGGCTTGAATAGGACCCCTGCCCCCCTTTACACAAGTACACACGCACACAATGCACACACACACACACACACACACACACACACACACACACACACACACACACACACACACACACACACACACACACACACACACACACACACACACACACACACACACACACACACACACACACATGCATAGACAGCCTATCCTCTGAAAAAAAATAACACAGAACAGGAAACAGCTGCAAGACCATCACACTATTAAATTTGGCGGCAAAGACGTACGGTGATTGATGAAAGCTTTTCCCAGGAAAAGTCTGGGCAGCCAAGTCTACACCAAGTTTACCAGTTCATGAATTTGCTAAAACTAAGAATTGTTATTGATTGTTTGTGTGTTGTATAGGTCGAATGCAAGCGCTTTGATTTGTTTGGGGTTTTTTGGGGTTTTTTTTTACAAAGTTTGGTACCACTTTATGTCACAGCAGATTTCTCTGCGTGAAATTTGGGCTGCTCTCCCCGGGGAGAGTGTGTCGTCACAAGTGCAGCGCCTACCCTTTTTTTTATCCCTTTTTCCTGCATGCAACTGTATTTGTTTCCCTATCAGAGCTTTATTTTGCGCTATATAAATTCCATCTATTATTATTATTATGAACACCCACTGAAAGTACCAGATGTATTTTTTTTCAGTATCTAACTCACTACAAAACCCCGTACTAAGTCAAAATCAGACTCATCCCCCATGGGAATGGCTGAGCCCTGTCAGCATAAATAGCATCCCAACCTTCTGATTTTGATTGATTTATTCTTTTATATCGAGGATAATGGAATAAGCACTTATATGCTTTTTTCCCATCCAGTACCCGTGTGTATGCAGTTTTGTCAATTTTGTCATCTGTTCCCACCGGCACACAATGGCCTACTCTTACGAAAAGCGGAACAAGATTTAACGTGTGTGCAAGATGTTCTGCGTGCGTTCGCACACGGGGCCTCGGTTTATAGTCTCATCTGAAAGACTTTTGGGGAGAGTGGAGTCAGCACTGATGTTAACTCCAGGGGAAAGATCCCCTCCACCGGGAATCGAACCCGGGTCGTCAAATTGCGAGCGCAATGTTCTTACCGTTAGGCTATCCCGTCTCCCTATTGTAAGTACCAGATGTAATTTTTTTCAATATCTAACTCACTGCAAAACCCCCTACTCAGTCAAAATCAGACTCATCCCCCGCGGGAATGCCTGGGCCTTGTTAGTGTGAACAGCATCCCAACATTCTGGAAATCATGTCCTGGGAATTTCCTTTTTTTTCCCTATCCCTTACTTTGTTTCTGTCTTCTTCTTTTTTTATCCGGTCACTCTCTTCTGGTCTATTTTCTGCCTTCTTGGTTCACTTTCCTGCTTGGCTTTTTTTCCAGAAAGATTGAAAGATAGCAATTCTCTCCCATGCCGAAGTCGGACACGCTGGGCCTGACTTGTCAGGCACATATTTTATTTTATTTTATTTATACCACTTTATGTCACAGCAGATTTCTCTGCGTGAAATTCGGGCTGCTCTCCCCGGGGAGAGCGCGTCGCCACAAGTGCAGCGCCTACCCCCCCCCCCCCCCCCCCCCCTCCCCTTTTTTTTTTCCTCAGGGAAGGTGTCTAAACACGACACCTGTGTGCATGCTGTTTTTTTTTTAATATAATGTTGTCATCTGCTTCTACCGGCACACGATGGCCTGCTCTTCCGAAAGGCGGAACGGAGTTTTAACGTGTGCGCAAGATGTTCTGCGTGCGTTCGCACACGGGGCCTCGGTTTATAGTCTCATCCGAAGGACTTTGACATTCAGTTCGATTTTTCCGTCAATCTGGGAAGAAAGGGCGAGGTTGGGTATGAACCCAGAAACTCACGGTTTATTTGTTGGCAGGCGAACGTCTTAACCATCCTGCCACCATCCTTCCATATACCGGCAGTATAACGCCTTTTCGCTTATATGACAGATCGCAACAGTTGCTTTCTGAGCGTTCGACGAAGAAGATTGAGAAAAAGTCTCTACAAAGTTTGATTGATTAAAAGCCCGAACGACTAGAATCCAGAAAATGAAATATCACATTATTATCAAGACGTTTGCAAAACTAATTCGTCACTTCTCAAGAGCAGACCAATCTAGGGCAACAATAGTATAATCAAATTATCAACAGTTACAGCATAGATACAAAAATATCATTATTATGTCATGTGGTAATTAAAAGATTTATTTCAGCTTTCGTTCTTTGCAGGGTGTCCCTTTGTTTTTTATGTAGTTTGGCTTTATATTGTTTGTCATAGTATTACTTTGTAAGCCTGTACAGGTTGGTGGCCTTACATAAAACATTGTTGAGTTGTCGAGTCTCTCTCTGTCTCTGTCTCTCTCTGTCTCTCTCTCTGTCTCTCTCTGTCTCTCTCTGTCTCTCTCTCTCTCTCTCTCTCTCTGTCTCTCTCTCTCTCTCCTCTCTCTCTCTCTCTCTCTCTCTCTCTCTCTCTGTCTCTCTCTCTGTCTCTCTCTCTCTCTCTCTCTCTCTCTCTCTCTCTCTCTCTCTCTCTCTCCTCTCTCTCTCTCTCTCCTCTCTCTCTCTCTCTCTCTCTCTGTCTGTCTCTCCCTCTCTCTCCCTCTGTCTGTCTGTCTGTCTGTCTGTCTCTCTGTCTCTGTCTCTCTCTCTCTCTGTCTCTCTCTCTCTGTCTCTCTCTTTCTCTCTCTCTCACACACACACAAATACACATACACATACACACACACACAAACACATAAGCACACACACACCACATACACACACACATACACACACATACTGTGCTCCTCTCACTTCCACCTCATAACACCCCCATCCTCACCCCCTATCCCCCTTACACCATTACCTACAAAGCCAGATCCGGTGCTGACAGAATTCTTTCAATGGCTTGAGTGATCGGCCCTGATGACTGTACCCGGATGACTTACTTCCCCTGCACCAGACAAAGTTCAAACATGCACTCCTACTCAAAATCAAAGCTAACTCTCTCTTTTTAATCATCACTTTTGAACTAATTATTTTCCTTAATCTTGTTTTCTTTTGAAGAAGAAGAAGAAGAAGAAGAAGAAGAAGAAGAAGAAGAAGAAGAAGAAGAAGAAGAAGAAGAGAAGAAGAAGAAGAAGAAGAAGAAGAAGAACAACAACAACAACAACAACAACAACAACAACTGCAGCAGCAGCAGCAGCAGCAACAACAACAACAACAACAACAACAACAACAACAACAACAACAAGTAGAAGAACAAGAACAAGAAGGAGTGGAGGAGGAGGAAAACACGAAGATAAAAAAAAAAGAAGGGAAGTAGAGGAGAATAATTGCGAAGAAGGAAAGAAGAGAACATGAAGGAGGAGGAGAAGAAGGAGAATCAGAAGGGAGGAAGAAGTAGACTGGAAAGGAGGAGGAGAAAGAAGAAAAAGAAGAACAGAGCAACAATAAGGAGAGTAACAAGAAAAATAAGAAGAGCAAATCAAAGAAGGATAAGAAACAACAACAACATCATCACACAAATAGGTTACTACCTTAAAAGCTGCTGCTGCTACTGCTGTTGCAAGTGACAATACAAAACAATATAGTCATTAACAGTAGCTGCAACATACTACAATGTAACAATAGTTCTTCTGCATTGTTTGTGTTTGTATCAGAGGTTGCGTGTAATCTGTGTTGAGAGGGATAGGTCAACATAGTGATAAGACAATCGTCTATATTCTGTCTGCAATTGAAAAATTGTTTTGTAATGTATTGTATTGTGTTGTATTGTATTTACTGCTTTGTATTGTATTGTCTTGCATTGTATTGTATTTATTACATTCGTCGACACTAGAAAGAACAGTAAAGTTCGTTTTATACCCCATTTTAATCTGTGTATAATCGCACATTTTTAATGAGTTTTAAATTTGACGAGGT
>CM060338.1:1954560-1957060 GCA_030674155.1 Stramonita haemastoma
CTCTTACTAAAAGTGGAACAGGATTTAACGTGTGCGTAAGATGTTCTGCGTGCGTTCGCACACGGACCTCGGTTTATAGTCTACAACCGGAAGACTTTTGGGAAGAGTGGAGTCAGCACTGATGTGAACTCTAGGGAAAAAATCCCTCGTATGGGAATCGAACCCGGGTCGTCAAATTGCGAGTGCAATGTTCTGACCACTAGGCTATCCCGTTCACTCAGCGAGGTATGTGGATCTGTCATGGCGATGTCAGAACTGTCCACCTGTGACAGGTGAAGAGGCAGGTGTTTCTGAGCGCTGCACCTGCCAACCGTTAATGCACCGTGTCTGTCTGTCTGTCTGTCTGTCTGTCTGTCTGTCTGTCTGTCTGTCTGTCTGCATGTATGTATGTATGTATGTATGTATGTATGTATGTATGTATGTATGTATGTATGTATGTATGTATGTATGTATGTATGTATGTATGTATGTATGTATGTATGTATGTATGTATGTCTGTATGTGTGTATATATGCATGTATGTATGTCTTTCTGTCTGCCTGCCTGTCTGTCTGTCTGTCTCTTTGTTTGTCTGCCTGTCTGTCTGTCTATTTGTCTGTCTGTCTGTCTGTGCATGTCAGCAGCCATGCAGTCTGTACATCGTTCCTTCACTGCCCAGTGACTGGTGCTGTAATAGAATCACTGCTGCTGCTGTCTCACTGATTACACACGTTAAATCCTGTTCCACTTTTTGTAAGAGTAGGCCATTGAGTGCTGGTGGGAACAGATGACAAGATTTACAAAACTGCATACATACGGGGATTGGATGAAAAAAAGTACACGAGTGTTGATTCCATTATCCTCGATATAAAAGAATAAATAAATAAATAAGTAAATAAATAAATAAAATTAGTGTTGGTCAAGATGATACAAAAAACTAGTCCATTGCCATAGTTTTCACTGTACAGGATTGTTGCGTGTGTTCAGTTTCATTTATTATGGCCCAGGCCAAAAGCTGTCTCAGTCATTGATGTCATATTAAGCCAAAAGCAGCCTTTTTTTCTTTTTCTTTTTTTTACTGTATAGGGTTGTTGTGTTTAATCTAATTATTCATCCAGGCCAAAAGCTGTGTCAGTTATTGATATCAGTTCATTGCCAAGGCACACACTAAAATTTTGTCATGTTGTAAAAATTAATGTTGTGTTGAGATTGCCTTCAGCCATGACAATCTCTTAACATAACAACCTGCACTCTCCTTTAAAGGAGAAAAAAATCCTCTGAAGTCGGAGTATGGCTGTCTATATGGCGAGGTACTTGAAAATAGTCATACACGCAAAATGTTCCTTCAGTGTGCGATTTCAATCTCACAGTGATTCCCAGGTGGGATGAGTGAGTCAGAGAGCACATTTGGGGTGACCCCAGAGTGCTAAGCTGAGGAACGCACAGCAACATAACAATAAGAATAGATTTCTTTTTTTCACTATGTGTCTGTTAAAAGTTTAATGTCTCCGTTGACATAGTATTTATGCCCTACCTCAACTCTGACACGATCCTTCTCCTATCAGTCTGTTCCACTCTCATGATCACGGTTTTTTCTGCTTTTTTTGATAAATGAAACATACATCTCCGAAGTTTTAATGCAGCTACCTCAACGATGGACTAAACGGTCGCATACGCAAAAATTTCCCCTTTGGTGAGCCTCAGACCTCTAAATGAAGAATAAATAAACAATACAGGACCAAAGGATCAAACACACAAACCAACAAAAAAAAAATCAGTAGATCAAGAAATACATCAGTAAACAGATGAACTAGTAAACGAATAAATACATAAATGCATAACTAGGCAAGTAAATAAATGATAACATCAACAGACAGACAGATAAATCAATAAATACATAAATAAAAAAACCCATAGAAATAGATAGATAGGTAAACACATAAATAAATAAATAAATAAATAAATAAATAAATAAATAAATAAATAAATAAATAATAATAAATGATTCAGCTGTGGTGCGTAAATCTTTTTAACCAGTTGTAAGATATGACTTCCGTTTCCGGGTGACATGCGTATTTGAAGCGTTCGCCCCCAAGCGTTTCCTGTGACGTCAGGCTGCAAGCGGATGTAGGAGTGTAGCGGCTGCCGTTTTTAGTCATCGTTTACATCATGGCGGTTTATATGTTGTTTATTTTCTTTTCTTCTTTATTTCTCTCTTGTATTTTTTAGGGGTTGGGGATGGTGTTTTTTTCGTCTCTTTTTTTATATTCCCTACCCACGGTCGTTGGTTTTGGCACAGATTCCTATTTCTGTTTCAATCGTTCACTTCCCGTTCCACTGTTTATTTCATTTTTGTTTTATTATTTATTGCGTTTAACTTTCGTTTCTTTATTCCTATTTCTGTTTCAAAATCATTCACTTCCTGTTTCACTGTTTGTTTCGCTTTTATAAGATTATTTATTGTGTTTAACTTCCGTTTCTGTTGGGTTTTGTTTTTTCCTTTATTTTTTCTTTCTCGTTT
>CM060338.1:1964560-1974560 GCA_030674155.1 Stramonita haemastoma
TAGGAATCTGATAAATGAGGGGTGATGCTCTCCCCTGAAGGGAATGGATGATTGATGCTTAGCGCTTATCTCCGCCCCCAGAGAGAGAGAGAGAGAGAGAGAGAAGAGGAGAGAGAGAGAGGAGAGAGAGAGAGAGAGAGAGAGAGAGAGAGAGGAGAGAGAGACAGACAGACAGACAGACAGGACAGACAGACAGACAGACAGACAGACAGACAGAGACAGAGACAGAGAGACAGAGAGACAGACAGTCAGAGAGAGTAGAGAGAGAGGCAAAAAGAGAGAGACATGGAGACAGAGACAGAGAGAGAAGGAAAACAACATTAATTTTTGCGGTCTGACGCACATTTCAACACCCCTTCTTATATCGTTTTGGATATATGTGTCAACCAGATGTATCTCTTACTTTATCCAGCAGCAAACTCTGGCAGCGATCCATAGATCAAAAGTACAGCTAAATCACTCAATGTTTTCTTATTATTTCTAAACGCCTGTATCCAGCCTTCGGATGAGACTATAAACCGAGGCCCAGTGTGCAAACGCATGCAGAACATCTTGCGCACACGTTAAATCTTGTTCTGCTTTTCGTAAGAGAAGGCCATTGTGTGCTAGTTGGGACAGGTGACATTACAATACTGCATACACACGGGACTTGATGTAAAAAAAAAAAAAAAAGCACATGAAGTGCTTATTCCATTATCCTTGATATAAAACAATTAATAAATAGATAAATAAAAATAAATAGTATTAAGGTAAAAAGGTAAAAGTAAAGGTGTTCCCATAACCTAAGCAGTCGTTGGGGAGCGAGGCGTCAGAGACCTCAGCTTCTCTAGGGGCCAGCATTTTGAGGGTGGCGCCCATCTCCTCTCCATCGCCGCTTTACCTTCCCTAACCCTATAGTGGGTAGGTACCCATTTACGGCTGAGTGAACTGGGGGACTGTACTGAAGCCAAGGTGCGCAAACCGGTCACCCATCCACCTGGTAACCACGCTCAAGCTGTTTAACCTTAGTTGGGGAAAGCAAGCGCTCTGGCCCTGAACTGTCCCGTCGCAATCATTAGTAACAGCCAAAATCTTTCTGTATAACCGATCCGTTTTTGATGGATATGTGTTAAACATTAGATAAAGTAAGAATGGGTTTGTAATTAAGGAAGCAGCATATCCATAACCACTTTAACATTCTCAGATCCCTGAAATTGGGAGGCAGCTGCCTTAATGGTGGATGAAAAGTGGACGGCATAATTACGCAAAGCCTCACCATTGGTCAACCTCAGATCTTGTAACCGAGGAGAGAAAACAGCATAATTATCATGCTCATGATTACTTCACAAAAATGTGACTGATTGATTAATTAAGGATTTAAAGTTACATCACACGTCCAGTCGTTAATTTGGTCGACTGTTGAATGAACAAAGCATGAGAAAAAAGTAGTATGGAGGAAAAAGTAGCGTAGGAGAAACAAGTGCAAATACCAACTTCTTAATCATTTTGAAAATGACTATCAAAGATTCAATTAAAAAAGTAAATGAAATAAATTCTAGAGAATAATGTCTTTCAGGGCAGCATTGTAGGCATATTTGGGTAAGAAAAAAAAAGTAGATGAAAACTCTAATCACATTTTCCAGCAAGTGCTTGCACGGACATTAAACGCCATGTTTTGACACTGCCAAGGAGGAAGAAACAATTTAATGTTATCAGTCCTCCCCAACCCTGCACGCTCGAAACAACTGGCTTGGCATATGTCCCATCTTCTGCGATTCAGCTTAGAGGATGACGTCACTGGTAAGACAGTATCATTTTTTTGTAACGGGAGAACAAACACTACATTTTTCTCTTCCATTGAAAAAAAGTTACAAAAATTATAATTATGATCTCTTCCTTTTTTATATAGGGTCTGTTTCTTCGTTGTTCGGCTAGAGCTCCGCCATGAAATGTTGCTAATATGTAACTGTTTTTGTTGGTTTTTCTAAATAATGTTCCCACTTGAAGGAAGCGCATTCCCACTCCAGGGTGTTGCTGGATATAAACTTTTGGTTTGTGTGCTTGTTACAAGATTCAGCGCTGTGTAAATCCCATATATATTATCATCATTACTATTTATATTGTTGTTGTTGTTTTATTATTCTTTTTCTTTGTATTGTTATTATGTATTATTATTTTATTGATTATTGTTGTTATTATTTATCTTATTATTATTATTCATTCTGCTTCTTTTTTTTTTTTTCTCTTATTTTTTATTCTTCTTTTTTTTTTTTCTTTTCTTCTTTATTTTTACTTACTATTATATTAAATATTATATTATTATATTCATCATCAGTATTTTTATAGTATCATGTCATATAGCAGCATTAGTAGTAGTAGTAGTAGTAGTAGTAGTAGTAGTAGTAGTAGTAGTAGTAGTAGTGTAGTAGTAGTGTAGTAGTATAGTATCATTATCATTATCATTATTTAATTTTATTATTCGTGTACCCCGTAGGCATATCAAATACTGACATGGATTTCAAGATTTTGACGTGCATCTTTGATCTTCTACATGTTATAGACATAGAGGGAGTTATAAGGCACTGGCAGGCCTACACTTGAAGTTAACCTAGGAAAGACATTAAAAAATCCCCATCTTCACTCACCACACCCCTCCGAGATTCAACCCACGAACTGTATGGACCCTGGGATTAAGCGAAGGTAAAACCACTGGGCCATAGTGTCTGTCTGATGTATGTTGAGTTAATTATTGTAAAACCAGGTTAGGTGCCACCACAGGCAGTACACATATTTGTTTTTCTTACGCGCCGCTGCACACACACACACACACACACACCACACACAACACACACATACACACACACCACACACACACACACACACACACACACAACACACACACACACACACACACACACACACATCTTACCCTCGCTGATGTGAAATTTATTGATTAACTTACAGAACTTTTCGACAAAGGAAAACATGTAGGCTGTACATTTTCCTGTTGAACAAAAGAATGCAGAGAATGCCGCTAACATCGCCACTGATCTTCTCCCTGATAAAGAGCAGGAACTGGATGTAAAAAAAGACAACCCACGTGAGTGCTTATTCATCATCCTCGGAATAAAAGATATTGACTTTGACTTGACTTGACTTCAATGCTGCTTGAAAAAGGATTGAAGCAGGCGTTTATTGTGCACTGGATTGGGGTAGACATTTTTCTCTTTTTGTTCAAAGAAATAGGCCAGAAAATATGGTGATTGCAGCTGACGTCATCACTAGTCGGACTTCAGAAGATTTAACATATTATCCTGAACACCTGGGTTCAAAGTTTGCTTTTCTTCCGTCATTCCTAGCTCCCATAGGCAACGGAAGTAAGTGTGTTTCTCTCAAAAACGTGTACAAAAAAGGGAAAAGAATAGAAAACGACTTTTAAAAGGATTGCCAAACTTCAGGTAGACTTGGAATGTTTGGAAGAGGGAGGGGAGATGTTAGTAAGAGTAGGTTCAATATTGCGTATAGGCTCGCTTGCACGCGCGTGCAACACACACGTACATATGCACACATACACATACACACATGCATACACGCGCATACACACACACGCATACACATTATTTTAACAACACAACACACACACACACACCACACCACACACAACCACAACACACACACACACACACACACACACACGCACACACGCACACGCACACACACAAGATATCAAGATTTAACTCCTTTCAACCCTTTTGGGGCATGGAGGATCACAAACGAACTCAACAGGAGAATAAACCTTACAGAAATACATCCAAAAGTAATATCAATACTAACAGAAATTGAAAAGCAAGAGTTCATTGCAAAATGATAAACAGACAATGCTAAAGACTCAAGGCAATTTTTTTTCATTATTTTAAAGTTTTCCGATTTCTTTAAAAAAACACAATTACACTTGTGAAACTGTGATAAGTGACATTTTTTTAATATAAAATACCTGCAAATCTTCTGAATTTTAAGAGAGACAGGATAACTTTTTTGAAATTTACATCTCATCAGTCTACAAAATTTATGTTTATGTATGACTGTGTTTGTGTGGTGTTAGTCATTTTGATTTATTAAATTCTTTTATTTGATGATAATGGAATAAGCACTTGCGTGCTTTTTTTTACATCCAGTCGCCGTGTGTATACAGTTTTGTCAATTTTGTCATCCATTCCCACTGGCACACATCGGCCTACTCTTTCGAGGAGCGAAGCAGGTCTGAACCTGTGCACAAGATGTCCTGTGTGTGTGTGTGTGTGTGTTGTGTGTGTGTGTGTGTGTGTGTTGTGGTGTGTGTGTGTCTGGTCTGTGTCTGTGTGTATGTGGTGGGCGCGTGTTGTGTATGTGGTGTGATGTTGTGTGTGGGGGGGGGGGTCGTTATGTGGGCGGGTGTGCATGTTTGAGTGCATGTGATTGTTTGTGTGTCTGTGTTTGTGTGTGTGAGTGTATATGTGTGTGTGTGTGTGCTTGCATGCGTACGTGCATGCTGCGTGCGTGTGTGTGTGTGTTGTGTGGTGCGCGCGCGTTGCGTGTTCGTTTTGGGGGTTGTGTACATGAGTGTACCTACATACCTTAGAGCTGCCAGTCTGCCTCGTCTGCCTGGGTGTGGGGAAAGAATGACGGTGGCGGGGTGTGTGTGAGTGTGTACATGTGGTACCAATGTTCAAACAAACGCTCTGTAAGGATTTAAAGAATCTGCCAATTACAGCCAATCACACCCCTGCAAACACGTGACCATGCCAGACAATTACTGACTGTTATCCCTCGTTCTGTCCAGCCTTTTTTCAGTACTTTGTTTTAGCAGTCTGTTTGGGGTTAGTACATCCCCCCACCTCCCCTTCCACTTCCCCAGTCCCACCCCCAATCCGCATTCCTACCCGCCTCCTCAAGGATTAGAAAAGCATAAACTCTGAAAAATTGTGGTTTTTTTCAGTATTTATATATGTTTTGATGTTTTGTTGGTGTGTCTTCCAGATTGATTAAATTTGTTTGTCGATTGATTTATTTATTGATTGATTTATGATTTATATACTTATTCATTTATTTTTCTTTTATTTTGAGAATAATGGAATAAGCATTCATGTGCTTTTTTTACATCCAGTCCCTGTGTGTATACAGTTTTGTCATCCATTCGTTCCCACCAGTACCCAACGACCTAGTCTTCCGAAAAGCGGAACGGGTTTTAACATGTCTGCAAGATGTTCTGCGTGCGTTTGCACACGGGCCTCGGCTTATAGTCTCATCCATATCTGTCTGCATGCGGGTTGGTCTGTGTTGCTTTTTTTGCATACCACTTTGACTATCTGTCAGCCAGGCAGCCTTTCTTGGTTATGGTTTCTGTTTTATTAATTTTTTGTCAATCATTCAGATACTGGTTGTGTTATCTGTCTCTGTCTCTGTCTGTCTGTCTGTCTGTCTCTCTCTTTTTCTGTCTCTGTCTCTGTCTCCCTCTCTGTCTTCTCTCTCTCTGTCTCTCTCTGTCCCTCTGTCTTTCTATGTCTCTCTCTCCCTCTCTCTGTCTCTGTCTCTTCTGTTTCTTCTTCTGTCTGTCTCTGTCTGTCTGTCTGTCTTCTTCTTCTTCCTTCTTCTCCTCTCTCTCTCTCTCTCTCTCTCTCTCTCTCTCCTCTCTCTCTCTCTCTCTCCTCTCTCTCTCTCTCTCTGTAGGGTCAGGGAAGGTAAAGCAGCGAGGGAGAGGAGATGGGCGCCACCCTCAACATGCTGGTCCCCAGAGAAGCTGAGGTCTCTGACGCCTCGTTCCACTAGGACCACATAGGTTATGGGACACCTTTACCTCTACCTTTAGCGTATGGCACAGCAAGAAGTGAAGAATGATGCACCCATATCGCGGTGCGTTAGTTAGTTAGTTAGTGCAAAACAGTACAGTAGTTAGAGGCTGTTGGCGTTGGTTTCGGTGGTTGTGATAGTGGCAGTGGTACCCTGGTGGTGGCGGTGGGGGTAGCTGTGGCAGTGGTGGTGGGGGGGGGGGGGGGGGTGGTAGTTGTATCATGACGATAATTAATAGTGCTGCTGCTGCTGCGGCTGCCAATGGTGATGATGATGATGATGATGATGATGAATGATGATGATGATGATGATGATGATGATGATGATGATGATGATGATGATGATGATGATGATGATGATGATACAGACGATACTGACAATGATGTTGATGATGATACTGACGATGACGATGACGACAATGACGATGATGCTGACGATGGTGCCAATGATAATGATAATGATGATACACATAATCGTGTGTATGTGGGCGTGCGCGCGCCTGCGTGCGTACGTGCGTGCTTACACGCACATCTGTGTGTGTTGTGCACGCTCGTGCATGCATGTGCACGAGCGTGCAGTTCCCCTACGCTACCTAGGTCTGCCAGTATGATAAACGTCAGAGTGACCTTTCCCCCCCCCCCGCCCTCCCCCCACCCACCCCCCACCCCCCATCCCCCTTGTAACAGGCAGTGTCAGGTAACGGCACTTTGGGGGCTGGCCTTCTGCCCTTCTCACCTGTGGGGCTTCCCACACAGAAGGGGGAGGGGGGAAGGGGGAGGGGGAGAGAAGGGAGGGTCGCTGAGGGGAGTAGAAAAGGATGGGTTGTAGGATGTATTGGGGATGGGGAGGGTGGGGGTGGGGGAGGATGGAAAGGCAGAACATCTCTTTGGCTTTGTTCCAGACCTGTGCATATTATGTGATCTTAGGGCTGTGTGTGTGTGTATGGGGGGGGGGAGGGGGGGTAGGGGGGGGGGGGGGGGGTGTGGTGTGTGGGTGTGTGGTGCGGGTGGTGTGTGTGCGGTGTGTGTGTGTGTGTGTGTGGTGTGTGTGTGTGTGTGTGTGTGTGTGTGTGTGTGTGTGTGTGTGTGTGTGTGTGTGTGTGTGTGGTGTGTGTGTGGTGTGTTGTGTGTGTGTTTGTGTTTTGTGTGTGTGAGTGTGGGGGTGGTGTGCGGTGTGTGTCGTGTGTTGTTTGTGTGTGTGTGGTGTGTGTGTGGGTGTGTGTGTGTGTGTGTGTGTGTGTGTGTGTGTGTGTGTGTGTGTGTGTGTGTGTGTGTGTGTGTGTGTGGTGTGTGTGCAATGCTGTAGTTGTTGTGGTGGTGGTGGTGGTGTTTCCGCTTGTTTTAAAGTTTTTCACAATTTGTAATACAAGAGAGAGAGAGAGAGAGAGAGAGAGAGGGGAGAGAGAGAGAGAGAGAGAGAGAGAGAGAGAGAGAGAGAGAGAGAGAGAGAGAGACAGAGAGAGAGAGAGACAGAGAGAGAGAGAGAGACAGAGAGAGAGAGAGAGAGAGAATGGATTGCAAGAAAACATGAAATCGAAAGGGAGAATGTTGTTGTTGTTGTTGTTGTTGTTGTTGTTGTTGCTGTTGTTGTTGTTGTTGTTGTTGCTATCGTCGTAGATGTTGTGTTCCCCAGCTTAACACTCTGGGGTCAGCCAGAATGTGCACTCTAACTCACTCATCCCACTGTGGAATTGAAATTGCATACACTGAGAAAAAGGGGAACAAAGAGGCACTACACTAAATCATGAAAAGGAGATAGAAAAGTAACCCGTATGTTAATTAAATCTGACTACCGGAAAAAAAGTCTACTGAGAGATTCGTTTTCCCGAATTCCAGATCAATAATTTTCATACAAAGAATTTAAAACTGGGCGCTGAAAAAAGATATACTTGCGAGATCTAGGTTTTATACAGCAAGCAAATACTGCATTGTGAGTGTAGAAAAAAAAAAAAAGGAAAAGGCTGAATGCAGACGCTTTGATTTGCTTTTACAAGATATAGCGCTATATAAATTCTATTTATCAATATTATTATTAGAGTTATTACATTAGTTGCCAATATTGCATTGATCTCTTTCTTTTTTATCAATCTGTAATATTTTTTGTAGGTATTCGTTTTATTGCCACTTATTTGGCTAGTTTATCAGCAGTTTCGGACTTGTAAGTACCGCAGTGTGTGTGGGGGCGGGGGGAGGGGGACTCTGTGTGTGTGTGTGTGTGTGTGTGTGTGTGTGTGTGTGTGTGTGTGTGTGTGTGTGTGTGTGTGTGTGTGTGTGTGTGTGTGTCTGTCTGTCTGTCTGTCTGTCTGTCTGTCTGTCTGTCTGTCTGTTTGTCTGTCTGTCTGTATGTGTACCTCAGTGTCTCTGTCTCTCTGTGTCAGTCTGTCTGTCTGTCTCTGTCTGTCTGTCTGTCTGTCTGTCTGTCTGTCTGTCTCTCTCTCTCTCTCTCTCTCTCTCTCTCTCTCTCTCTCTCTCTCTCTCTCTCTCTCTCTCTCTCTCTCTCTCTCTCTCTCAGGGTCTCATCATAGCCTCCAAGTAGCAAATGGCCATGTTCTACATGCCGGGGTCGGGGCCAAATCGACGCCTCCCACCCTAATCTAGGTCCCCGGGGCGATAATGAACAAGCTCCAAATGCCAGGGGGAATTATCCTCGCAGACTTCACGCAGCTGCATGAGTGGCCGCCCTTTGGAGAAGAAGAACACTTTTTTTTTACGCATTGTTTTTGCTGAACTGCGTGATTTGTTGTTGTTTCTTTCTTACATTGTTTTCTTTGTTTTTTGTGGGTGTTGTTTTTGTTTGTTTTATTTGCTTTTGTTTTTCTTTCCTCGTACTTCTTTTCTATTTTTTGGATTTGTTCTGTGCTCAAATGTCAATACTCCTTCTAAAGCATGTCTCTAATGTTTTTTTTTTTAATTTGTTTATTCTTTTATATGGAGGATAATGGAATAAGCACTCATGTACTTTTTCACATCCAGTCCCTGTGTGTATGCAGTGTTGTCAATTGTGTCATGTGTTCCATTCCGCACACAATGACCTACTCTTACAAAACGCGGAGCAGGATTTAACGTGTGTGCAAGATGTTCTGCGTGCGTACGCACACGGAGCCTCGGTTTATAGTCTCATCCGAAAAAAATTGGGGAGAGTAGAGTCAGCACTGATGTTAACTCCAGAGGAGAAGTCCCCATCGTGCGGGAATCGAACCTGTTAATGTTAGTTCATTAGATAAGTCACAAATCAGTCTGGTAGGAAAGTATTGTAACTGGTCAGTCAGTCATTCCGTCAGTCAGTCAGTTATTAGGTTTGTGGGTTGGTTGGTTCGTAGTGGGTTTTGAACAGACACCCTATTAGCAACTTAGTAAAACGGACAGTTGGTTGATAAAGTTGTAACTTTCTTTTCGTCATTGTGAAACGCCCAGACAGCAACTATTGTTGTCTGTCATGTCAGCAAAAACACAATGCACTGCATGCCGCTTACCGCCTGAAAAGTCAGACTCAGTATATCCAACTTTTGTGTGGGAGATAATTTTTTTTTTTTTTTGGGGGGGGGGGAAGAAAAGACAGGAGAACGGCCGGACCAAAACGGCAGAAGATAGACAAGAAGAAGGTGTCAGGAAGAAAAGGAACGAGGCAGAAACAAAGAGAGGGATAGAAAAGAGGAAAACCCTGTCACAGAATTTCCAGAAAACGGGGGTGCTGCTATCTATACCGACAGCGCCCCCCCCCCCCCCCCCAGCCCCCCCGGCATTCCCACGAGGAATGGGCCGAAGTTAAATACCAGGCCATTCAGTTTGACAGGTTGGTTGGCTGATTGGTTGGTTTATTTCTTGTTTGTTTGCTTGCTTGCTTTGCTTACTTGCTTGGTTTATTGATTTTTTCTCCTGCCAAGTCAGTCAGTTTGTCTGTTTATGATAGAATAAGTCGACACTTTTTTTCTCTCTTTGCTTTCTTATCATCGAATGACATTTCCATACTAAACATAACAACAACAAAAAGCATAAGCCAGTTCATAACTCTCTTCATCTCTTAATAAATTTCTTGTATTAAAATAAATGACACTTTCCACCTACCCATGAGAGATCCCACCTTAACAGATTCAAGAACAGAATGCAGGAAAGAGCCAGGAAGGCATCCTGAAAGCGGAAAAGCAATGGAATGGCTCAGGGCCCTGATCCACCCTGACCCCCCCCCCCCCCCACCC
>CM060338.1:1982060-1987060 GCA_030674155.1 Stramonita haemastoma
CTCTCTCTGTTCTGCCTTTCTCAAAATTTGGTTGAGTTCTAGGCCTGTCCATTCGCCGATGATTACAAGAGTGAGATAGAAAAACAGAAGGAAGAAAGTGCATGCTAAAAGTTAATTATGGTGTGTAACCTCTGGGGGCTGTGTGTGTGTGTGTGTGTGTGTGTGTGTGTGTGTGTGTGTGTGTGTGTGTGTGTGTGTGTTGTGTGTGTGTGTGTGTGTGTTTGTAGTGTGCATGCGTGCATGTGTGTGTGAGTGTATGTGTGCGCGCGCGCAGAGGGTTCAATTGAGGATGACGGTGCACATGCTGAAGGCTGTGTAATGAGGGAGGGAGGCAGACCAGGAGCCCCTGTGCATCAGTGACAGACACCTGACCTGCCCCTATCCAAGCTGGCTCTCATCACCTTGGCTAACTAAGGGTAAGGGGGGGGAGGGGGTAGGGATGGTGAGAGGAGAGAGGTGGTGAGGGGGTAAAGGAAGGGGGTGGGGTAATAAGAAAGGCAACAGGATTCTTGTGGTGATCAAGTGATGTGTGATAAGGGAGGTGGTGGTAGTGGGGGGGGGGGGGGTGAGAATGGTGTGTGGTTTTGTTGGTTTATGATTTGGATGGGTAGGTATGGTTGGTTAATGGGTTGGTTGGCTGGTTGGTTGTATGATTGATGTTGTTGTTACTTGTTTCTTTGCTTGTTTACTTGCTTGTTGATTTTTCAAAGTATTGATGTTGGTCGTAGCATTTGGCCTGTTTGATTTAAAATCATGAAGGAGGATTCAGGTTCATTGTGGCTCTTCCAGACGCAAAATAAACTTTTCGGATAATAATCACAATAACCACCTCCAGATCCATGACTGCGTTCAGTGAATTGCACACAAAAAATCATCATACCCAGCATGCACACAGGGTCCCAGTGTCTATTTCAGGTCATACCTTGATTGGTCACACACCCTGCTACACTGCCCACACCAAAAGCTTTGTTTGGTGATCAAGGAAAGTGCCAGGATCTCCATCGAGTTCTAAACGGTTATTTTGGAATTATCCTCATCTAAAAAAAAAAAATTAAATCTCTAAGCATCACAACCTACACTCTCCTTTCTATAAGGAAAGTATTCTCTGAAGCCGTAAAATGGTTACCTCATTATAGGGGAGTACTGGAAAAGAGCCATACACGAAAGCTACTTATCGAGTGTTTATCACAATCTCACAGTGATTCCTTGGTGAGAGGAGTGTGTCAGAGTTCATAATTATTCTGGATGATCCCCAGGATGCTCACTCACTCACTCACTCACTCACTCACTCACTCACTCACTCACACACGCACACACACACATACACACACACGCACGCACGCACGCACGCACACACACTAACTCACAGACGCACACACACACAAACACATACACACTTGCCCTCCCCACTCTACTCCAATTACACACGCAGACTCAAGTCGTCACATGCATGCAAAAAAATCAGACTGATGCCATTGAGATAAAGATGTCTCAAGGTAAGGTCTGGGTCAGGGTCAGGGTTCAAAGGGCAGGGTCATATTATGTCAAAGTTGATACCTTTACACCACAAAGAAAATGTAGGACACCGCTTGTTTTTGTTTGTTTCTTTGTGAGGGATTTTGATTCCAACTTTATCATTTTGTTTTTGCCAGCAGGCTACGGCCGTTTCTTCCGCAAAAGCGAAACAGGTTACAACATAATCAAGATGTTGCGTACGTTCGTTCATGGGACCTCAGTTTATAGTCTCACCCAAAAAACTTTCGTGGAAATGGAGTCAGTACTAATGTTAACTCCAGGGTTAAAAAAATTATCAAACTGGGATCTCGGTAGTGGCTCAAACCCGAACCACCAGACAGTGAGCTCAATGCTCTAACCACTATAGGCTATACCACCTCCCACTTTGTCGTATTTACCCACTTTGTCGTATTTACCCACTTTGTCGTATTTACCCACTTTGTCGTATTTACCCACTTTGTTGTATTTACCTACTGTGTTGTATCTACCTGCTTTGTGTATTTACCCACTTTGTTGTATTTACCTACTGTGTTGTATCTACCTGCTTTGTGTATTTACCCACTTTGTTGTATTTACCTACTGTGTTGTATCTACCTGCTTTGTGTATTTATCCACTTTGTCGTATTTACCCACTTTGTCGTATTTACCCACTTTGTCGTATTTACCCACTTTGTCGTATTTACCTACTTTGTCGTATTTACCCACTTTGTCGTATTTACCCACTTTGTCGTATTTATCCTACCTGTCTAGTTTACGTTCAAAACTGAGTGAAAGCGTCATTGTAATGCAGTCTGGAACAGCTCCTGTCTTGGTCACGGGGTCTTTGAAGTTGGCTAAGTGCATGCAATAACTACAGGGGAGGGAACCCAGGTCTGGCTTATCTGCAGACAACACCCACAGTTAATGGCGGCACGGCATGGCATGGCATGGCATGGCAGGGTTCATTGAAAGCAGACAGCTTTGGCACATATCTGGGCCACACACTTCTGGCTAGGTACACGAACTTGTTTGGCAAAGAAAGCTTGGATGCGTTAGGTTTTATGTACAAGAATACCCCATCTTCTAAAAACAAAATGAGCTTGCCAAGCAACCGATTTACCAACCAACCAATTCACAAACCGGACAATCAGCCAGTTAACAAACCAGCCAACTAGCCAGCCAACTAATTAACCAAACAACCAATCTATCGATCAACTAAGCTATCAACCAGCCCACCAACCGACCGACCAACCAGCCAATCAACAAACCCATTAACCTCAAACCCCCAAAGTACCCTTGTAAGAAAGGAAAGTGATGTAAGGGGTATTCTTTTAGTGGTTTTTATTTTTTGGTAAAGTGGAAGTCTTCCAGCATTAGTACAAAGCTGAAAATAAACGCATTTAAGTGTGTGTGTGTGTGTGTGTGTGTGTGTGTGTGTGTGTGTGTGTGTGTGTGTGTGTGTGTGTGTGTGTGTGTGTGTGTGTGTGTGTGTGTGTGTGTGTGTGTGTTAGCTCTTCAGTTTAACCTCCTTCCACAAAAGTGATATCAGACGTGTGTGAGTTTGTGTGTGTGTGTGTGTGTGTGTGTGTGTGTGTGTGTGTGTGTGGTGTGTGTGTGTGTGTGTGTGTGTGTGTGTATGTGTGTGTGTGTGTGCGTGCGTGCGTGCGTGCGTGTGTGCGTGTGTGTGTGTGTGTGTGTGAGGGCACGCAAGTGTGTGTGTGTGTGTGTGTGTGTGTGTTATTTATTTATTAATTCTTTTATATTGAGGATAATGGCATAAGCACCCATGTGCTTTTTTACATCTAGTCCCCGAGTATGTGCAGTTTTGTAAATCTTTTTTATCTGTTCCCATTGGCACACAATGGCCTACTCTTACGAAAAGTGGAACAGGATTAACCTTTGCACAAGATGTTCTGCGTGCATTCGCACAGGGGCCTTGGGTTATAGTTTCATCCGAAGGACTCTGTGTGTGTGTGTGTGTGTGTGTGTGTATGTGTGTGTGTGTGTGTGTGTGTGTGTGTGTGTGTGTGTGTGTGTGTGTGTGTGTTGTTTGTGTGTATTAATTTGTGTGTGTGTGTGTGCCTGTGTGTCTGTGTGTGTATGTGTGTCAGTTCTCTCTCTGTCTCTCTCTCTGTGTCTCTGTCTCTGTCTGTCTGTCTGTCTCTCTGTCTCTGTCTCTGTCGTCTCTCTCTCCTCTCTCTCTCTCTCTCTCTCTCTCTCTCTCTCTCTCTCTTCTCTCTCTCTCTCTCTCTCTCTCTCTCCTTATCACCCTCTCTCTTCTTCCCTCCCTGCCCCCCCCCCCCATCTCTCTCTCATATACAAGAAGAGAGATTACAGTGTGATAAAACCCCATTATATCATATTAACCTCTCTGCTTACATTTTTCGTCTCCATTCTTCTTACAGATAAAAGCATAAAGTCGAGGAACACTGGGGATTTTAAGGTGTCACTCCGCTGATAACATCAACTCACCTGACAGACAAAAGCAGCATGTAGCGTGACCTTGGCTTATCAAACACCATATCTCCTCTCGCCATCATGCTCCCAGTAGTTACAAGCACCCAATTATAATGTCAAACTGCCATTCAAAATGGTTCTGAAGACCGGTTATTCAAGCAAGGATTTGTCTTTCTCCTCTCTCCCTGAGGGAAATGTCTAATTTCCCATTAAAAAATAGTGTTTCAAACTCTAATCTTGTAAGCGAAACACAGTTGAAGTTGAACAACAATGCTGTAACTTCTACGATCTCTGGAGCACAAGAATTTTAAGTTTGTTATACCTTTAAAAAAAAGCAGGTGCAGGGAAATAATTACAAATTCTTGGTCAAACACCTTATATATATATATATATATATATATATATATATATAATATATATATATATATAATATATATATATAATCTCTATTCAAGCGTTTTCTCAAAAACTTTAATAAAGGGAGTTACTCATTAACACTTCTATCAAATCTCTCTCTCTCTCTCTCTCTCTCCTCTCTCTCTCTCCTCCTCCCCTCTCTCCCTCTCTCTCTCTCTGTACTTGCGTGCGCGCGCGCGCACGCGCGCGTGTGTGTCTGTGTGTGTTCCGTTCCCCTTCCTGCCTAAACCAAAAGACACATCATCCTACAAAGCGAAATGACAGAGAGGGGAGCTAAAGATGGAGATCACTCAGATCAAAGACAGAGATAACGGGCAAAAGATGACGGGATTTTACGCCTGGGCAGCCAAGACGACACGACAATGTGTATATCACGTGACACACAGACAGTGGGGACGTCACGGCATAATGGCGGCCGACGACCACAAGTCTGCTCTGTCTGTGACAAACAAACGCTAGGTAGTGTTTCACCGGGGAGAAAAAGAAGAAGGAAGAAGAAGAAGAAGAAGAAGAAGAAGAAGAAGAAGAAGAAGAAGAAGAAGAAGAAGGAAATAATAATACGAAGAAATAAATAAGAAGGAGGAGGAAAAGAAGAAGAAGAAGAAGAAGAAGAAGAAGAAGAAGAAGAAGAA
>CM060338.1:1988805-2003787 GCA_030674155.1 Stramonita haemastoma
CCCCCCCCCCCCCCCCCCCCCCCCCCCCCCCCCCCCCTCTCTCTCTCTCTTTCTCTCTCTCCAGCTCTTTCTCTTTCTCTCTGTCCCTCTGTCTCTCTCTGTTCGTCTCTCTCTCTGTCTGTCTGTCTGATAGGATAGGTATGGTAAGATAGGTTTAATGGGGCGGGGTAATGGTTGGTTTTTCTCCAAGAATGAAAAAGAAAAGAAAAAAGGAAAGGACAGAATATTGCAGCCTCTCACAAAGGAGCAGGGTGACCTAGGCTGGGAGATGTCAGAGCATTATTGTGGTTTTATATGCTGTAGTTTCCGGATACAACCAGTAACACGTGTGTGTGTGTGTGTGTGTGTGTGTGTGTGTGTGTGTGTGTGTGTGTGTGTGTGTGTGTGTGTGTGTGTGTGTGTGTGTGTGTGTGTTGTGTATGTGTGTGTGTTTTGCGCATAATTATGGACATACACACACACGCGGCGCGCGCGCGCGCACACACACACACACACACACTCACATACGCTAGTAAACATACTAGCAAACATCCTTGTGTGTGTGCCTACGTCTACAGTGTGTACGCAATCTTGCTCATTATATCCCGCAGGAGAGGAGATGGGTGGTCTGAGGTGGGGGGTGGGGGGAGCTGGGGAGGGGGGGGGGAGTAGGGAAGAGGGGAGGGAGGGGGGTGAAGAAGAGGTAGATACAGAGAGATTACCCACAGGGTGTTGTTGCGGACTCCGGAAGCTTCTGTTTGTTGCTTAGCTGTTGCAGGCAGGCAGAATTATGTCTGTCTGCCTGTAACTGTGACGTGGCAGAACTTCAGTAAACTCAGATAGATATAAGTGCCTTAAGTGGAGAAAGAAGAGTTGTATCAAGTGTGTATTTTTGCCTTATTTAGAAATGATGTACAAATTCGTTATGCACATGCTTATCTAATCCCCCCATCTCCCACATTGTTTTGAATTGTGGCCCAAGGCTGATGTTCATTTTCATATCCTCTCTCTCTCTCTCTCTCTCTCTCTCTCTTCTCTCTCTCTCTCTCTCTCTCTCTCTCTCTCTCCTCCCCCCCTCTCTCTCCCTCTCCTCTCTCTCTCTCTCTCTCTCTCTCTCTCTCTCTCTCTCTCTCTCTCTCTCTCTCTCTCTCTCTCTCTCTCTCTCTCTCCTCTCTCTCTCTCTCTCTCTCTCTCTCTCTCTCTCTCTCTCCTCTGTTACTGAGGAAGGAGTAGCGAAGGAAATTAATGGATGTAACCACCTATAGCTTCTCAATCATTTTGAAACTAATTCATCAAAAACTCAAATTGAAAAATAGATTCTAAAGAATAATATCTTTCACTGACAGCATTTTAGGCTGATATATTTAGGGTAAGAACCACGCCTTTGGCCTGACCTGACTCGAGTTTTGGCTCCTGGATGAGCCTTCATCACAGGTGCCGGTCTCTTTCGCTGTCTGATAATGACCCCTTCCTGCAAATTAATTTCTTTTTATTATATGTCTGTTGTCTCTGTTGTTGCACCCGTATTGCATACAACTCATAATAATTGGATGTACGTCAATACGTCTGTACGTGGTTTTTCTCTGTCTGTATTCTTGTTCTCTTGTCTGTCTGTCAGTCTGTCCGCCCTTTTTCTCTTACTATTAACCTTTTAGCCTGTCTATCTGTATGTCCCTGCGTTACCATACTCCTCCCCCAATTGGTTGTATTGCGGCCTAAGGTCGAAGAACCATTAAACCATTTCAGTGTTCAGTATCTCTATGTCTATCTGTCTGTCTTTCTCTCTGTCTGTCAGCCTTATTTTGTGCTACATGTCTTCCTGTTTGTCTGTCTGTCTGTCTGTCTGTCTGTCTGTCTGTCCGCGATTTTCTTGCTGTATGTCTGCTTGTTTACCTGCCTGTCTGAATAATTGCTAGAAAACCCCAAGTCTATCATGCTCTTCCCTCGCTTTATCTGTCGGTTCGCACGGCTGTGAATTGTCTTGCCGTGTTGTGCGCAGTTTTTATTCTAGTTTTTGTTGTTGTTGTGGGGTTTGTTTGTTTGGTTTTTATGTCCATCTGCCAGGTCACACTGACATAGCTGTAAACTTGTCTTTTTCCTCCGTGTGTAAGTTTCTCTCTCGCAGAACGGGGTTTTCTGGCAGCTGTTTACTCCAGGGATAGCTTTCTTTTTTATTGCCGTGGATTCTTTTACGTCCACTAAGTGCTCATTCTTATTTCCTCGGGAGTTTTTTTTACCGTTTACTCTACTCTTATTTTACCGACTCCCGGATATCCTGGGGGACGGAATAGCCTAGTGGTCAAAACATTGCGCTCGCAATTTGACGACCCGGGTTCGATTCCCGTTTGAGGAGATTTTCCTCTGGAGTTAGTATCAGTGCTGACTCCACTTTCCCCAAAAGACTTTCGGATGAGACTCTAAACCGAGGCCCCGTGTGCGAACGCACGCAGAGCATCTTGCACACACGTTAAAATCCTATTCCTTTTTTCGAAAGAGTAGGTCGCTGTGTGCCAGTGGGAACAGATAACAAGATTTACAAAAAAATGCATGCATACAGCGACTGGATGTAAAACAAAAAAAAATCACAGAAGTGTTATTCCATTATCCTCGATAAAGAAAAGAATAAATTAATTGATAAATGAAAGAATGAATGAATAAATAAGTAAATGCTGATAATCTTCACTTTTCCTGATGCATGTACGTATCATGAAAAGCTAAGGACAGCGCGCAGGGAGTGGAGGAAGCTGGTTGCAAAATCTTCAGTGGTGCCCCCACAGTCTACAAGACTACGGGATAGGTGAAGGTGAAGATGAAGGTAGGTATCACGTAAACACTGTAGAAAAAAGCTGGAAGATGGAGGTTGTTCTTTCTGTTTTACTTTCCTTTCTTTATAAATAAATTGGAGGGGTTGGGATAGCTCAGTGGTCACTGCACTCGCTTTCCCCCAGTCACGTTAAGCAGCATCGAGCATGGTTACCACTTGGATGGGTGACCGTTTACGTGCCTTGGCTTCAATACAGTCCCCCAGTTCACCAAGCTGTAATTGGGTACCTGCCCTCTTTAGAGTCAGGGAAGGTAAAGCAGCGTGGGAGAGGATATGGGCGCTGCCCTCAACATGCTGGCCCTAGAGAAGCTGAGGTCTCTGACGCCTCGCTCCCCTACCACCTCGTAGGTTATGGGACACCTTTACCTTTTACCTCTACCTATTATTGGAAAAGGTGTTACAAGTGTCCAAGGGTTGTATGGGGTGCTTAAGGAGAGGTGGTACCTTTGTAAACCTGGCAGTAGCATCCTTCGGGATGGACGGGAGCACTGGTCCTCACTTGGCACTCAACTCTCACTTCTGGGTCCGGGTCCTTAACCCACCCACACCCCGGTAACCGCTTCTACTGGCGGGCGAAACGTTGTGAGGGGCTGGTGCATTCTTACTCACCAGTAGGAGTCTTGGAGAGGAGATGGGCGCCACCAAGCTTCCTCAAGCCCACTGCAAGGACATGATGAGAAAAACAAAACAGAAAGACATGCCGGATCGGTCGAGGCCCGGATCAACAACGACCGCACTACCCACTGCAAGCCTCCAGGGTGGGAGTGACAAGTGTGCTACTGTGGCAGAACCAACTCTAAAGCTTCCAGCTAAAGGGGCAACCATTGGTACATGGAATGTAAGGACTCTGTACCAAACAGGAAGAGAACAGGAACTTACACATGAATTACAGAGGTATAAATGGGACATCATAGGGCTTGCGGAAGTCAGATGGATTGGCTTCGGAGAAACAACCACGCAAGACGGCCACAAAATATGGTACAGCGGAGAAGAGAAACTACATCAACATGGAGTAGGCTTTATTGTCAGGAAAGAGATTGTGTCAAGCATCATCAGCTGCACACCAGTATCCAGCAGACTCATCTCAATCAGAGTTTCTGCAAAACCCCAGAATCTCACCATCATCCAAGTGTATGCTCCAACATCTGACTACGATGATGATCAGATAGAAGAATTCTATGAAGAACTTGAAAACGTCATCTCCAAAACGCCCAAAAAAGACACCCTTATTGTGGAAGGCGACTGGAATGCTAAGGTGGGACCTGATGCCTATGACACCTGGGCAGGAACAACAGGACGATTTGGACTGGGAGAAACAAATGACAGAGGACAGCGGCTGCTGGAATTCGCAAAGAAGCACAAACTGACTTTGGCTAACACACTCCACCCTCACAAGCCATCCAGAACATCAACCTGGCACTCACCAAATGGTCTGATTCATAATCAAATTGATTACATTCTGTCACCCCAAAGATTCAAATCCAGCATAAACAAGGCAAACACAAGAACATTCCCAGGAGCTGACATTGGCAGTGACCACGACCTTGTACTTACCACCATCAGGCTGAAACTGAAAGCTAAACAACAGCCAAAAAGCCCACGCATAAGATTCGACCTGGAAAAACTCAAAGACCCAACAGTGGTTGAGGTCTTCCAAGCCAACATAGGAGGAAAGTTCGCCGCACTCACAGCCATCGACAATGATGTGGACACATTGGCCAACAACATCAAAGAAGTGCTAACGACAGCAGCAGAAGAAACATTAGGAAGAAGCAGAACAAAGAAACAACCCTGGGTGACAAATGAGGTTCTTGACCTCTGCGACAAAAGAAGACAACTTAAGAAACAAAAGTTCACAAGTCAAGAAGCTTACAAGAAGTACATGGATAGCCACAGAGAAGTGAGGAAAAAGATGAGAGAAGCCAAAGAAGCGTGGATAGAAGAACAATGCAACAACATCGAAGCTGGAATGACCAAGGGAAACAGCAAAACAGCTTACGACACTTTGAAAGCACTAACGAAAACCACACAGCCTAAAGCCTCTGTTATTGAAGACAAAGAAGGAAATCTTTTAACGGAAAACAATGCCATCCTCCAACGCTGGACAGAATACTGTGATGGATTGTATAACTACCCACTACGCCCAGATACCAACATAGTTTCTGACAAACCCCCTGAACACCAAGATAAAGACCCACCAATACTAAGGTGTGAAGTAGATGCAGCTATTAAACAATTGAAGAAGGGGAAGTCCCCTGGAATCGATAACATCCCAGCTGAACTCATAAAAACTGGAGGGAATGAAACAGCAAGGCGATTCACAGAACTTTGTCAGAAGATCCACGACACCAAAGAATGGCCAAAAGAATGGACACAGTCTCTTGTAATACCACTGTCAAAGAAAGGAAACCTCAAGAAATGCCAGAACTACAGAACCATCAGTCTCATAAGTCATCCTAGCAAGATCATGCTGCAGGTAGTCCTCAACAGACTGAAAAACCAAGCGGAAAAACTCCTGGCAGAAGAACAAGCGGGCTTTAGACCAAAACGCAGCACAATGGAACAAATTTTCAATCTGAGAATTCTGATAGAGAAGCACCTTCAAAAGACTTGTACCACAATTTCATAGACTTCAAAAAGACCTTTGACAGGGTATGGCATGACGGCCTCTGGCAAGTACTCAGGCACTTCAACATTGACAGCTGTCTAATTGAAGTCATCAAGGCTCTTTACGAGAACGCAAAAAGTGCAGTTTTCATGAACAATCACGTGGGCGAGTTCTTCAAGACCACGGTTGGGGTTCGCCAGGGCTGCCTTCTCTCACCTGTACTCTTCAACCTCTTCCTCGAAAACATCATGACAGAGACACTGCAAAACCACCACACTTCCATCTCCATTGCAGATGACATTGACCTCATGGGCAGCAGCAAACAAGAACTGCAAATCCTCACAGACAATTTAACAGATCGAGCGAGCGCATATGGCATGGAGGTCAGTACAGAGAAATCAAAGATCATGGTCAACAGCGCGAGTAATGACATCACGGAAATAAAGATGAATGGAGAAACATTAGAAGAGGTGAGCCAATTCAAATACTTAGGCTCCATCCTAACAAAAGATGGCACATCAAACAATGAAGTGAAAGCTCGCATTGCAACAGCAACATCTGCTCTAGTCAGACTCGAGAAGATCATCAGAAGCAACAACATCAGCTTCTGCACCAAATACCACCTTTACAAATCCCTCGTGATATCTATCCTCCAATATGGCTGTGAATCATGGACTCTGACAGCAGAGTTAGAGAGGAGAATCCAAGCATTCGAGAACAAGTGCCACAGAAGACTCCTCAAAATATCATACAAAGAACACAAGACCAATAACTATGTGAAAGAAGAAATCAAAAAGCGTGTGGGCCCCCAAGAGCCTTTGCTCTCCACCATAAAGAGGAGAAAGCTGATGTGGTTTGGTCACACCACAAGACACAACACCCTAGCAAAAACCATCCTGCAAGGAACAGTCGAGGGCAAGAGAAGAAGAGGCCGCCAAAAGAAATCATGGGTTGACAACATCAAAGACTGGACCGCCCAACCCCTGCAACACCTCCTACTAGCCACACAGGATCGTGAAGAATGGAAAAAAGATCTCTGTTGCGTCTTCTCTCATGTCCCCCCCTACGTCCTTTGGGACATGGGACTGAGTGAGTGAGATAGTTACAAGTGTCCATGTTTAAAGCTGTAGATCTATACCTTTCTTCAGAGTTAAGATTTTTCTTCCTACTTTTTACCTGTAACAAACACAGACAAAAGAGAGAGAGAGAGAAACAGACAGACAGACAATCAGACAGACAGACAGACAGAGGCACAGAAATACGAAATAAGTAATGTATTTTTTTTACAGAGGGTGATAGTTTAAAAACAGTGACTTTTTTCATGCAGTCCTCTAAAAGGGAATATGTATAAACACCAAAGCACAAGCAATATGTTTGGAAAAAAAATAGATGGAAAGAAAAATAGTAAAGGAAACGACAAGAAGAAAAAATGCACCAAAGAAAAACACAAATCAATCAAGAACAGAGACAGAGACAGGGAGAGAGGGAGACAAAGACAGAGACAGACAAACAGAGAGAGAGAGACAGAAAGAGAGACTAAAGAGATAGAGACAGAAAGAGATAGATAGAGAGAAACAGAGAGAGAGAAAGACACACAGAGAGACAGAGAAAGACAGACGGACAGACAGACAGAAAGAGAAAGAGAGAAACAGACAGAGAAATCCTAACCTGATAATGTGATAGGGGGCCTTAACCTCTCTCTGTGTGTAAATGTGACATAGGTTTTACTCTTTCTGTATCTGATAAACTCCAAACCCTGACTATCACCTCTCGCTTAAAGCAAGGTACCCCCTCCCTCCCTTGTCTCTGCTAGTATCAGCCTGTACATACACTGTCCCCTTTGTGCAGGATCTGTAATCCCCTGGTGTTCCCCAAATCCCTCTTGCCTGCTTGGGGGAACAAGGGATCGACAAAGTGGGGATCCACAGTGCACACTGGGGATCAGCTCTTCACGCGTAAAAGCACTCATGAACCTCAATGAGAGAGGCGATGTATCCTTGCACTATAACTTTAGGTGGTTTTGTTTGTGTGTGTTTTTTTCTATTGGTGGTGCCTTATATTTCTTTATGTGCGAGTGCATGGGTGTTGTAGATGATACAAGAGTGAACGAGATGTTGAAATGCGCAGTGAATGTGTGTGTGTGTGTGTGTGTGTGTGTGTTTGTGTGTGGTGTGTGTGTGTGTGTGTGTGTGTGTGTGTGTGTGTGTGTGTGTGTGTGTGTGTGTGTGTGTGTGTGTGTTATAATGGACGTATATGTATATAATTGTATATATATACATATGTATGTATATGTGTATATATATATGTATGTATGTATGTATGTATGTATGTATGTATGTATGTATGTATGTATGTATGTGTATATATATATATATATATATATATATATATATCTTATTCAGTTTATAAATACCTCTCAGAAAAAAGGTATTTAATATGTCCCCTAACCTGTGTGGTCGTAGGGGAGCAAGGCGTCAGAGTCCTCAGCTTTTCTAGGGGGCCAGCATATTGAGGGTGGCATCTTTCTCCTCTCCCTCGCTGCTTTTCCTTCCCTGACCCCAAAGAGGGCGGGTACCCATTTACAGCTGGGGGAACTGGGAAACTGTACTGAAGCCAAGGCGCAAACAGTTACCCAAAGTACCTCTATATAGTTATAATCTGTGCATGCATATATATACTGTTGCTGAAGTTCGGTTTTCTCTATAATGCTTAACCGCCCCGCGGCTTTTTGCGAACTGGAGGAATAAGAACTTATCATGCCCCGCCTTACTTTTCTATCCTGCATTCTAATCGTTCGCTTTACCCTATCCCCTCCTCCTCCTCTCTCTCTCTCTCTCTCTCTCTCTCTCTCTCTCTCTTCTCTCTCTCTCTCTCTCTCTCTCTCTCTCTCTCTCTCTCTCTCTTGCCTTGCCTTGCCTTGCCTTGCCTTGCCTTGCTCCTTCTCTCTCTCTCTCTCTCTCTCTCTCTCTCTCTCTCTCTCTCTCTCTCTCTCTCTCTCTCTCTCTCTCTCTCTCTCACACACACACACACACACTCACACAAACACATACACATACACACACCTACGTACGCACATACGCACGCACACACACATACACACACATACACACACACACATGCATAGTCACAGATATTTAGATGAGTCAGATCGAAAAGAGATCACAAAGGAAAAAGTGTCAGATTTTCCGCTTCGACTATTAAGATGACACGATCATGTGTATACCACGTGACACACACACACAGTGGGGACGTCACACAATCATGGCTGACAATGATCACAATTCTGTTCTGGGTTTTTTTGTTTTGTTTTTTTTGCAAAATACCTACTGTGTCTGGTGAAAAGAAGAACAAAGTAGGTTAGTTAACCAAGTGTCAAAGATGCAACTCATGAGTTAATTTTTTTAAAGTTTATTTTTCAGTATGTAATGCATTAAGAAGTTCATGCTTTACTTTTACTTTTAGCCACAGAGAGAGAGAGATG
Organism: Stramonita haemastoma; assembly: GCA_030674155.1. Classification (NCBI taxonomy): domain Eukaryota; kingdom Metazoa; phylum Mollusca; class Gastropoda; order Neogastropoda; family Muricidae; genus Stramonita; species Stramonita haemastoma. The sequence goes on from CM060338.1 coordinate 1,997,698, forward strand.
GAGAGAGAGAGGAGAGGGGGGGGGGGGGGGGGGGGGGAGAGAGAGAGGGAGAGACAGACAGACAGACAGACAGACAGAGACAGACAGACACAGAGGGACACAGACACTGAGCCAGAGATTATAATTGTACAAAACAAAAAAAAATCAACACTCTTTTCATCAACACAAACATTAATTCTTAACACCTCCATTTCATTTTCAGTATCATTTCTCTGCATCTCCAGCTCCACTAATAACCACCCTATATTCCCTTCTCCTCCTTCATCCGACCACCACCTACCCCCACCCCCCACGAACCGTTTTCTTCCACAGAAAAAGAACACAGTGACCCAGACAAACAGGGAGATGGAAAGCCATGCAGAATCTTGGGCTTTCTTTTTCTGGAATACAACCATTAGCCTGAGTAAATGAGTAAGTGAATGTGAGTGCAAGCCACTGTACTGTACTGTAGTGTACTGTATTGTACTGTATTGTACTGTACTGTACTGACTTTGTGAGTGTGTGTGTGTGTGTGTGTGTGTGTGTGTGTGTGTGTGTGTGTGTGGTGTTGTGTGTGTGTGTGTGTTGTGTACTCTGTGGTGTATCTGTGTGCGTAGATGCTGTGTATGTGTGTGAATGTATTTATGTGTGTGAGTGTGTGTGTGCTCGCGCATGTGTGTGAGTGTATGTGTGTGCCTGCACTCACCTACGCATATGTGAGTGTTGGGTGTGTGTGTGTGTGTGTGTGTGTGTGTGTGTGTGTGTGTGTGTGTGTGTGTGTGTTGTGTGTGTGTGTGTGTGTGTGCACATGCGAGCGCGCGCGTGTGTATAATTTTCTTTTTCCATTCAGTGTGACATAGGTTTTTGTGTTGTTTCTTTTATCTGATAAAATCCCAACCCCGACTATCACCTCTAGTTAAAACAAAGTACCCCCTCCCTCCCTTCCCCACTCCCTTGTCTCTGCTCGCATCAGCCTGTACATACACTGTCCCCTTTGTGGGGATCTGTCATCCCCTGGTGTTCCTCAAATCCCTCTTGCCTGCTGGGGGAACAAGGGATCGACAAAGTGGGGATCCACAGTGCACTGGTTAAGGTATTCACAGACACTTTAACAGGAGACTATACCGTCTCACGCTAGAGCATCAAAGGATTATTGTAGGTGACATGGTGGATGTTCTGTGTAGAGTGTATATGTGTGTGTGTGTGTGGGGGGGTGGGGTGGAGGGGGGAATGTGTGTGTGTGTGGGGGGGGGGGTGTTGTGTGTGTGTGTGTGTGTGTGTGTGTGTGTGTGTTGTGTGTGTGTGTGTGTGTGTGTGTGTGTGGAGGGGGAGGGGGTATTGGGTTTTTAGTTGTTTTGATATTCTCCAATCAGGTCAAGGGCCAGACAAAAACAAGGATAGGAATACTTATTCTGTAATCCTTGAAAAAAATCAACATTCATTCTCTCTCTCTCTCTCTCTCTCTCTCTCTCTCTCTCTCTCTCTCTCTCTCTCTCTCTCTCTCTCTCTCTCCTCTCTCATTTGCTGTTCCCTATTACAAGTTGCTGTGGAAGTGTGGAAATATCACCTCATTTTTTTCTACTTAATCTAACCCTTTATTTCATTATAAGTTATATAACATATTTGGGGTGTACTTCTGTGTACTGTGTACTTGGTAAAAACAACAACCCTCTTTTATTACATTATACTGTTCTAGTTTTGTGGCTTCATTTGCTTATTCTGTCATTCACTGAACTTGTACTGCGAAAAGTGCCCATAGTCAGAGACATTGAATGCTGTATAGCAGAAGAACCCACACCAGGATTTTCCCCTCTTCCTACCTGTGTAAACACCTGACCAACACTACCGATCTCATCATTATTGTGACAAAAGTGATGATAGTGAAGTGTGTGACGCTGATAGTGAAGTGTGTGACGACTGAGTAGTGAGTGGACTGTTTCCTGAATTGCCTAACTGCTGACGTCATCAGACACGCCTCAGTAATTATTGTAGGCAGTTGCAATACTGCCTCTCTTTGGACACCTGCCAGCCTTCAAGTGGCCTTTAGAAGCACATCCCTAAGAGACTCTAAAAGTGACGCGACTGTGTTGAAACTTCTAGTTCTACTGAGGAGTGTGTTTGACTTTGAAGCAGCTGTTGTGATTCATACCAGCTCAGACTTCTGAGTCTGTATTGTTTCTCAGTTTTGCTTACTTTTAATCAATTTCCCCATTATTCTTTTCTGGTGTCTTCCAATTTGTTTGCTTCGTTTTGTTTTCTTTTTACCCATTGAAGTGTGTTGATACTTCCAATTTTATTGTCGAATTTGCTTGACTTGAAGTAGCTGTTGCCATCCATATCAGCTCAGACTTGATTTCTGTATTGTCAATTTTGAGTAGTTGAATCACTTTACCTATCTATATTTGGGGGGGTTATTTCCAGTTGTTGTTTTGATTGTTTCTTCTTACTTATTATCTCCCCCCCCCCCCTCTCTCTCTAACACACACATTTACAGCCAAAACCAACACACATTGATGCATTCAAGACACAACATGTGGCCCTCTAAGGAAGGTCTACGAATTTGCCACTTAAACATAAATCATGCAGTTAATAAAATTGACGACATATCAACACTTATTAGAAACCATGGCAAACCATTTCACATACTAGGCTTATCGGAATCAAGACTTTTGCAGCACATAGTTGACACTGATTTATATATCCCTGGATATAAATTCATACGAAAGGATCCACAAAAGCAAAAAGAAACAGGAATCATCATATACATCAGTGAATCTATAACATTCAAGCGTCTCATCCATCTAGAACATTATGATGTAGAATCTGTCTGGTTTGAAGTGTCAATAAAAGGTTCACCACCTATTGCAATGGGATTCTGCTATAGGAACCCAGCAGAAAGAAAAAATTGGATTGACAAGTTTGATGCAATAATGAACGTAGTCTTATTAGAATCCAGGGAAGTAATACTACTAGGTGATTTTAATATTGATCTAACAAAAGTAAATAATGCATGGACGCAAATTACTAATTCATTCAACCTTCACCAACTAGTTAGTTTACCCACGAGAGTCACACAAAACTCAAGCACAATAATTGATCACATCTACGTATCAAATCCCAAAAACATCATAGAAACATGTGTCCCTGTCTATAACTGCAGTGATCACTACCCAGTATGTACTACATGGTCAAAAAAAGGAACAAAAATTCCCAAACCTGGCCATAAAAACATAACATATCGTTACTTTGCAAAATTTGATGAAAAGCTTTTCCTTCTTGAACTAAGTAACTCAATGCTCTCAGAAACATTCAACATTACTGATCCAGACTCGGCCATCGAGTTTTGGATAAAAACTTTCACTGAAATTTACAATAAACATGCTCGACTTAAAACCATAAGGGTCAAACATGTCCCCAAACCGCCTTGGCTCACAAAAGAACTAGAAGAAGCATGCTATCTTAGAGATTTCTTAAAAAAACATAAATACCATGAAGAGTCAAAAAGATTACGAAACGCCATAAACTCACAGAAACGTCGAGAAAAAAAGAAATATTTCCAAGATTTACTATCTTCCAAACAAAACTCAAAAATCATTTGGAGGGCCATTAATCAAATAACAAACAAACAATCATCTTCCAAATCAAATGTAATCAAAGATGTTACTGCTGAACAACTCAACAATCACTTCATAAACGTTTCTACTAATGTTGTAAGCAATGACAATTCAAAATCCAATAACCTAAACACATTAAAACAATACTGCCAAGAAAAGCATATTCCCTCAAAACTCCACATACCATTTATTTCTGTTTTTGAGGTCCATAATTACATGATTCACCTCAAACAGTCAAGGACACGAGGTCTTGATGGAATAGACAGCAGAATTCTAAAACTTTCAGCTCCAGTTATCACAGACACTCTCACATATATATATAACCAATGTCTTGAAAAGAACTATTTTCCCAATGCCTTCAAAACTGCTAAAGTGATCCCCATCTACAAATCTGGTGACACTTCAGATCCCTCAAATTATAGGCCAATCTCTATTATATCCCTTCTTTCAAAACCCTGGAAAAACATATAAATAAACACTTAGTCAGTCATATAGAAACTAACAACCTACTCCACCCTAATCAGTCAGGATTCAGACAAAATCACTCATGTCATACTGCACTGACTAGTCTCATAGACAATTGGCTAACAAACATTAATGAAAATAAATTTTGTGGAGTATTATTTGTAGATTTCAAAAAAGCATTTGATACAATTGACCACACACTTCTCATCAGAAAGCTAGACCTGTACAATATATCGTCAAATAGTCTAGAACTACTTGCTTCTTATCTCAAGAACAGACAACAGTGTGTTTCAACAACTACATCCACATCCAATCTAAAACCCATTCATTACGGAGTACCACAGGGATCTATACTAGGACCAATTCTCTTTTCTTTATACATAAATGACCTTCCTCTACATATTGCATCCAAATGTGAACTATTTGCTGATGACACAACCATACATACAAGCCATAATGACATTGACTCTCTTGCAACCATATTACAACAAAGCTGTAATGATCTTGTCAAATGGACAGATCTGAACCACATGTCTATTCACCCCCAAAAAACAAAATGCATGCTTATCACCACCAGACAAAAGCGACAAAATTTACCTCATAATCAGTTTCCAATACATATAAAAAAGGAAGCAATCGAACAAACCTCTCATCACAAAGTTCTAGGAGTGACAATTGATGAAAATCTCAGCTGGATCTACCACATATCTCACCTATGCAAATACTTGTCCCAAAGAGTATACCAGTTGACTAAAATTAAACACTTCCTTGACTACCATTCAAGGAAATTATTCTTTCAAGCTTATATACAATCCTCAATAGACTATGCCTCAACCCTATGGGATTCTGCCAGTGCAAACACTATGAAACCCTTATCAAGTCTGTATAAACGTGCTCTCAAACTTATCCTCCTGAAGAAAACAACATTACTTGACGTGGATTATACTCAGTTAAGTATTCTCCCCCTACAACAAAGACTAAAATATAACAAGGGCATCCTGATGTTTAAGATAATGGCAGGACTGTCCCCACTATCCTTAAGAGATAAGTTCCAATGAATCGTTCCAGAAATACTGAAAAGCCAAGTATCCCAATCCCAAGAATAGACTTGTTCAAGTCCAGTTTACTATACTCAGGCCCCTGTATGGGGAAATCCCTTCCCGATTCAATTAAACAGCCCAATCATTGTCGCCTTCAAAATCACCTAATGCACTTGATGCATCAAAACTAATGAACCAGTCTCTCCTGTTGGCTATTTTAAAATTTTCCCCCCCTTTCTCTCTCTTCTTCTTTGTGTGTGTGTGTGTGTGGTTGTTTGTGTTGTGTGTGTGTGTGTGTGTGTGGTGGTGTGTGTGTGTGTGTGTTTTGGGGGTGGGGGGTGGGTGTGTTGGGGGGGGTGTGTGTGTGTTTAAAGTATCTTATATGTATCTTATTTTTGTGCACTTGTAAGATTTCAAAGAGTAAATTTTTTATTTTATTTTCATGTCCATTTATCTATAGTTATTCTTTATATATGCAAAAGTAAAAATAGGGAGTGTTAAGTGATGATATTTTTGGGTCGTTGAAAATTGTGCGCAATACTACCGGCTAAAAATTTTCTGTGTACTCCTCTTTTCTTCCTTTTCCCTCTCTCTCCTCCTCTCTCTCTTCTTTTCCTCTCTCTCTCTCTCCTCTCTCTCTCTCTTCTCTTTTCCCTTTTGCCTAAAACATGTTTATCTCCATATTGAGAAATTTTTTTATTCCTTTTTGTACTATTTAATAATCACTGTTGAATGCAGTTGATTTTTTTATAAATTTTTTAATTTCAAGTAAGTGAAAAATTAGTTCATTATGATTACAAAATGGTTATGAACGCGTTTCTTGACCATAAATACATAATCATAAGATTCAGGTATTAGAAAAAGTAGTTTTAATATATATGCCCTTTCAGCGGATGGATTCTTTTTGTGTTCCTTACAGACTTGATTAAAAATTTGGCTATTTTTCTTTTAAAATGAAGTTTATTGATGCATGAGCGCGAAATTTTTTTGTG
>CM060338.1:2016370-2018870 GCA_030674155.1 Stramonita haemastoma
GTTAGGTGGGGGGGGGGGGGGGTTGTTGCTTTTTTTTTTGGGGGGGGGGGAGAATATTGTATCTGCTTGTCGAGTCAAAAAAAGTTTCAAAGGAGATGTTAGCTCTCTTTTTTGGGTTTTCTTTTCTTTTCCTTTTTTTTTGTTTTCTTAAGAGGTTGGAGTTTGGGTAAACATATGGGGCTAGCCTTTTTTATCTTCTTCTTCTTCTCGCCTTTATTTACTTTGCTTTTGTTTGTTTACCTTCTTTTGTTTTGTCCTGTTTTTTTCTTACTTTTTAGGAGGGGATGGAAGGGGGGTGCGGGTCGGATGGGTTTTTTGTTTGCTTCTGAGTTTGTTAAGTTGTGCTTTTTTCTCTTTTTTCTATATATCTTTCTTTTTTCTATCTTTCCTTTTTTTTTGAAGGGGAATAGCGTTTTGGTTATGTTTATCATGTTGTGCTTAGCGTATTTTCCTCCTTATTTTAACTAGTCGATGTAGTCATTCAAAAAATAAACACACTGTTTTATACTACAAAAGTTTTGTAATCTGGCCACTCTATCACGCATTAAAATTGTGTGTGTTTGTCAATATGAAGAAAAAGAAGTGAGATCGATGTGTAACGTTGAACAAAAAACAATAATAGATTAGGCGAGGTTTTGTCACACGATAATCGCTCACTGAGCAAACATGAAAGAAAGAGGAACGGGTTTAAAAACAACAAACAACAACAATAACAATAACACAAACACACGAAAAAAAAAACAAAAAAAACTTTCTTCACAGATCTTGTCTTTGTTACTTTACCGGCCAGGTAAACAAGTGTTGTTGAATTTAGTTGCTAAATTTCACACACACACACACACACACACACACACACACACACACACACACACACAACACACACACACACACACACACACACACACACACACACACACACACACACACACACACACTTAAAACACTTAAGACTCAAGAATACTTTAGAATACTTTTTAATTAATACAAACGCTATTTTTCTCGTATTCCAAATTAATGTTTTTTAGTCGAAAACGAAAAAGAGCTGCAAATGTCAATACATACCATAAAGCAAGTTTTGCACAAATGAAGCCATTTTTCTTTGTTTCTCAAGTCTAAGTTAATACAGTACGTACTTGTCCCTCTGAAAACAAAGAACAATGGTGCCAAAGGTACCATTGTTATGTGAAATTGAGTTTTTTGAAGTATGTGTGAATAAGTTGGGAACATATTTGTGAAAGACTGTCTTTGTCACATCTTTGTGTTATTCAAAATACGTGGGTTTTTTAAAACTTTTTTTATTTATTTAAGTTTTGCATATAAAAACAAAGCAAGTATACATTGAACACCAAAAATATTTTGACCCTTTGTCCCCACCATTATTAACGCATAAATGCGCTGAAAATAACATTAATACGTACATTTTTTAAAGTGCTTACTACTGCAGTTACTTTTTTAAAAATAGTAACTTCTGAATGATACTAAGTAATTTACTTATTTATTTATTTATCTATCTATTTATTCATTTATTTAAGTATTTATTTTTTATATCGAGGATAATAAAATAAGCACTCATATGCCTTTTTACATCCAGTCCATGCGTATAATTATGCAATTTTGTAAATCTTGTCGTCTGTTCCCTTGAAGGAACAAGTAACCAATTAAAACATATTCCGCATTTATGCAGTCAGCTAAGTTAACAAAGATGACATTGGGACACATGGGAGCAGATACAGAAATACACAAACAAAAACGCATATTATATACATACATACACACACATAGACACACAGGGTTATCAATTCAAATAAATAAATGAATAAATAAATTTTGACACATAGGAGAAGATACAGAAAGGCACAAGCAAACATACATAGACACACATAGACATACTGTGTTGTCACTTCAGATCACAGATCACTGCACAGGCATTTTTGTATTTTGTATTTATGCCACTTTATGTCACAGTAGATTTCTCTGCGTGAAATTCGGGCTGCTCTCCCCGGGGAGAGCGCGTCGCCACAAGTGCAGCGCCTACCCTTTTTTTCATGTATGCAACTGTATTTGTTTCCCTCTCAGAGGAAGTCCTGTATTCGCTTCCGCATCACGCAAGTCTGTTTCTTTTTCTTTCCTTTTTTCACAGCACTGACAGTTAGTTCTTACTGGTGCTCAGACGAGTCCACAATAACATTGTACTACATACTTATATTAACACTTTAGGTATCAGTTACAATCATGAGTTTTCCTTGCCCTTTTTAGTAGACATCAAACTTATATGTTAGTGTCATTTCCAAAAGTTAGATATAGTGGGTCGGCGGACTAGGAGGTAACGGGCCTGCCTAGAAAGCGAAAAGTCCGGGTCGGGGTGTGCGGTGTTTTGAATTCCGTTTGGAATTTTCTCCTTTCCGCTTCCATCGCTTACCTGTCCCTGCCTTCAACATCCACCTGCCAAAGTGCATAACGTTTGTAGGTGTGTGTGCCCGCGCGCGTGTTGCGTGTTTGC
>CM060338.1:2023870-2026370 GCA_030674155.1 Stramonita haemastoma
CGGGTAATAACCTATTACGTAAAGTTGCAGGGAAAAAACACAACTAGTGTTTAATCACACAGCTAATTCAATAAGAAAAACATTTTGGCAGATGCAGCAACGTAATAGCATAATGGTGGGGGTGGGGGATGGTGGGGTAGGGGGGTAGGGGGGTTAGGGGAGGAGGGGGCGGGGGCTGTAGGTAATCAGGAAGCTGATGATAGTGACCCTGTTTAAATGTGTGTATGTTACATATTTACTACACTATGAAACCTGCAAACAGGTGTGTGTGTGTCTGTTGGGGGTGGGGGGTGTGTGTGTGTGTGTGTGTGTGTGTGTGTGTGTGTGTGTGTGTGTGTGTGTGTGTGTGTGTGTGTCTGTGTGTGTGTGTCTGTGTGTGTGTGTGTGTGTGTGTGTGTGTGTGTGTGTGTGTGTGTGTGTGTGTGTGTGTGTGTGTCTGTTGGGTGTGTGTGGGGGGGGGAGGGGGGGAAGGGGGGATTTGTGTGTGTTTGTGTTTTGTGTGTGTGTGCATATGCAGTCACTCCACTGCCCACACCTGCCAGAGTGCATGCACGCGCGCGCAAGCACGCACGCACACACACACACATGCACGCACACGCACACGCAAACACACACGTATACACACATTCTTTTCCTAAAATGATAGTTCCCGTCATGTTTTAGAGATTGTGTCTATTACAGAAAAATTGCTTTAAAACGTTTCTGTAATGTATTCGTTAAGTCGTAATCTTGAAATTTGATTGAAAAACCTGCAAAGCAATTATTGTGTAGTTATTTTCCCCCCAGTATGTAAATGTGCACAGTGTGTGTGTGTGTGTGTGTGTGTGTGTGTGTGTGTGTGTGTGTGTGTGTTGTGTGTGTGTGTGTGTGTGTGTGTGTGTGTGTGTGTGTGTGTTTTCTGGGTGTGAGTGTGGTGTGGGCGGTGGGCGTGTGTGAGTGTGTGTGTGTGAGTGTGTGTGTGTGTGTGAGTGTGTGTGTGTGTGTGTGTGTATGTGTGTGTGTTGAACGTGTCTATATCGGTCTGTCTATCTGTCTGTCTGCCTGACTGTCCTTCTTGGCAGTGTTGTGTGCCTATCTATGCTTGATCAGATCACAAACTGAGAGAGAGAGATTCTTAAATCATTTTAACAGAGCAGCATTTTCTCTTGATGACATTAACACTAAGTCAAGCTCTCTTCTAATATCGGCTATTAACACACGGCAGCTCTTGAGTTCAAACGGAAGAGATCAATCTCAAAGTTTTATTTACGGACATATTTATTCATTAATTCGTTTTTATGCTAGTTCATTCATTCATTCATTTAGTCAGTCAGTCAGTCAGTCAGTCAGTCAGTCACGAACCCTGTAAAAACAAAGAAAACAAACAAAAGAAACAATAATACGCCCCCACCAAACAAATACATGGAATCCTTTTTCTGCAAGTACCACGGGGACAGATGGGAGACGAAAACAGAAGGCAGAAATCTTAGGTTTGAAAAAAACATGTGTCCTGAGGTTGGATTTAAAAGTGTCATAAATAGGCTTTTTGTTCGCTCGCGCGCGCGCGCGCGCGCGCGCGCGCGCGCGGCGTGTGTGTGTGTGTGTGTGTGTGTGTGTGTGTGTGTGTGTGTGTGTGTGTGTGTGTGTGTGTGCGTGCGCGCGCGCGTGTGTGTGTGTATAGTATTTTATTTTATCTATTTATTTTATTTATTCTTTTATATCGAGAATAATGCAATAAGCACTCATGTGCTTTTCCTACATCCAATCCCCGTATGTAAGCAGTTTTGTAAATCTTATCAACTATTCCCACCGCCACACAATAGCTAACTCTTACGTAAAAGTCAGAACTGATTTTAACATCAAAATTGTCTGGTCCCCTTTTTTGTTTTACACAGGCGGAAGAATTATCAGTGGTGCAACACAACCTATCGGGAAAAGCGATCTGCCCTTACGGGCCCCTGCACAACACGACAGCCCTGATGACCAGCAAAGGCGAGCTGTACACCGCCACCATCATCGACAGACTGGCCAGGGACCCCTCCATCAACAGGAACCTCGGCACCGCTCCCAGCCTCCGAACTGAGCAGATGAATTCCAAGTGGCTGAATGGTGAGTGAGGGGTGGGTGGGTGAGGGGGTGTGAGAGGGAGGGGAGGGGGAGGGGGTGGGTGGGGGTGGGGGTTGGGTGGGAGTGAGGAGGGGGTGGGGTGAGGGGGTGGGGTGAGGGGGTGGGGTGGGGGTGGGGGAGGGTGGGGGGTGAGGGGGAGGGTGGGGTAAGGTGGGGTGGGGGGGTGGAGGAGGGTGGGGTGAGGGAGTGGGGGTGAGGAGGGGGTGGGGTGGGGAGGGGTGTTGGGGGGGTGGGGGGTGGGGGGTGAGGGAGGGAGGGAGGAGAGAGAGAGATGCAGAGAGAGAGAGAATGAATGAATGAATAATCTTTATTTTGTACGTAAGAATAATCTGAACTTTGTACGTTAGAGAGAGAGAGAGAGAGAGAGAGAGAGAGAGAGAGAGAGAGAGAGAGA
>CM060338.1:2038870-2051370 GCA_030674155.1 Stramonita haemastoma
CATTGTTTTTGGCAATGTGTTATCTATCTATCTTCTATCTATCTATCTATCTATCTATCTATCTATCTATCTATCTATCTATTACTATCTATCTATCTATCTATCTAACTATCTATCTATTCTGTCTGTATGTCCTGTCTGTCTCTTGTCTGTCTGTCTGTCTATCTGTCTGTCTCCGTCCCTCGTCTCTCTCTCTCTCTCTCATCTCTCTTCTTCTCTGTCCTCTTTTCTCTCTCTCTCTCTCTCATCTATCTCTCTATCTCTCTATCTATCTCTCTATCTATCTATCTTCTTCTATCTTCTTTCTGTCTCTTTCTTTCTATCTATCTATCTCTCTATCTATATCTATCATCATCTATCATCTTACTATTCTCTATTATCTTTCACTCTATTCTGTATCTATACCTCCTTCTCTGTATTTTGTCTGTTGTCGGTTGTCTGCCTTTTGTATCTGTTGTGTGTGTAGGTGTGTGTATTTGTGTGTGATGGGGGGCTGGAGGGTGATGTGGTTTGCTCAGTGCATGAATGTCCGGCTTCATGTGTAGAATGGAGCTTGAGACTCTTGCTGATGTTGTGGAGGAGACTTCAAGAAACTGTTTGGCTTTTATCTCACTTCCCCCTCTTCCACCACACACACACACACACACACACACAACACACACACGACACACACCAACACCACACGCACACACACACACACACACACACAACACGCACACACACACACACACAATCTGTCTGCCAGTCTGTCTGTCTGTCTGTCTCTCTGTCTGTCTGTCCATCTACCTCTCTGTCTCTCTGTCTGTCTATATATCTGTCTCTGTCTGTCTGCCTGTCTGTCTGTCTGTCTGTCTGTCTGTCTGTCTCTGTCTCTGTCTGTCTCTCTCCATCTCTCTCTCCATCTCTCTCTCTCCATCTCTCTCTCTCTCTCTCTCTCTCTCTCTCTCTCTCTCTCTCTCTCTCTCTCTCTCTCTCTCTCTCTCTCTCTCTCTCTCTCGCCGCCCTGCCTCTTCTCTCTTCCCAACTTTCTATCAATCAAAAATAGTGTACATACAACTCTTCACCATTAGTGCAAACTAACAATAGGATCATGCACTTAAGAGTGTTTAGTTTCGACAAAAATAAATGTTAAAATACATATTGAATAACGCAAATTTTCCGAATGGTCCTGGTTTCATTTTCTTTTCTTTTTTCGTTTGTATTTTACAAAGAGTTTGTGGGGGGTGGGCGGGTGGAAATACCTGAATCCCTGTATTTTTCTCTCTCTTCTGTGCTAGTGACGTGATAGTAACTGTTGTGGAGTGGGCTTTAAAATCTCACGCCTGCGAATTATTTTTATTGAAAACAAATGATTAACTATATAGCGGTTTTTTTTAACACCACACACCCACATCACTCCACCTCCTCGTCGTTTATTCTTCTTTCTCTAAACAAAATACAAAAAGAAATTGACAATAATGATGATTATATCATAATTGGGTTAAAGGTGCAGTAGGTCTTAGGGGTCCCGGTGTGGTGTCTTTTCACTCTTTAAAAAAGCACTGAGTTTTTCCCCAAAACAACAGACAGCCTTAATGTACACTGCTGATGAGATCACTCAGTGATCACAGCACTCGTTTTCCCCAAGCTAAAGGTTGAAACAGAATGACCGATTAAATAATTGACTGATCAATGGGTTGGCTGGAGGATTGATTGATTGGTTGGTTGGCTGACTGATTGGTTGGTTCGTTGGTTGGTTGGTTGGTTGGTTGGTTGGTTGGTTGGCTGGTTGGTTCGCTGACTGAGAGATTGACTGCTTTTTAATTGATTGATCGATTTTTCCGTTGATCGGTGGATGGATGGATGGATGGAGGGATGGGTGGATTCGTTCATTCATTCATTCATTCACTCATCCCTTAACCGATTAACCGATTAACTGACAGATCTAACTGACGGATTAACTGATTCACTAACTGGCCAACTAACTAACTGACTAACTGACTGTCCTGTGTCACAGTTCACGGGCAGTGGACGGAGTGGTCGCAGTGGTCGGCCTGTTCCCAGACGTGTGGCTACGCCCTCAAGAAGAGGAGGCGCCAGTGCGGCAACCCGCCCCCCAGATACGGGGGGAGGGGGTGTGAGGGGGAGGAGAGCGAGACAGAGTACTGCCATGATCAGGCCCCATGTCCACGTGAGTCTGAGGGAGAGGGAGGGAGAGGGGGGGGAGTGGAGAGGGAGGGAGGGAGAGAGAGAATGTAGGAGGGAGAGGGAGAGAGTGAGGGGGAGAGAGAGGGAGAGGGAGAGAGAGAGGGAGAGAGAGAGAGGGAGAGGGGAAGAGGGAGGGGGAGAGGGAGAGAGAGAGAGAGAAGGGGGAGGGAGAGAGAGAGGGGGAGGAATGGGCAGACAGACAGACAGACAAACAGAGACAGGGACACAGAAAGACAGAATTGAGCTTAATTGAATTAGAGAGAGAGAGAGGGGGGGGTTTTCCATCCTCTTGTCGTCTGTGGCTGCTATTTATCTATTTGGTTGTTGTAGTATTTGATAGTTTTGATGTTGGGTTTGGGGATAGGGGTGGGGTATTGTTTTTTGTTGTCCGGTTTATTTGTGAATGTTTATGTTCATGATGTCCTTGTTAAGAGAAGGGGGCTGGATGTAAAAAAACAAAAAAGAAACAAAACCATAAGTGCTTATTCATCATCCTCGAAATAAACAATTTTTTTTTAATATGATTTGATTTGAGTTGATTCGATTCGATTTGATTTGAATTGATTCCAGTTGATTTGATTTTGAGTTGATTTGATATGATTTGATATTGACGTGTGTTCTCTGCACCCCTCAGTGACGCCAGTGAACGGGCACTGGGCGGCGTGGTCAGGCTGGTCCTCCTGCAACAAGGAGTGTAACGGCGGCTTTCAAACACGGCGGCGCCAGTGCGCCAGACCCCGCCCCATGAGGGGAGGCCATCCCTGTGGGGGCAACAAGCAAGAGTGGCGCATGTGCAACACCCACGACTGCGATGGTGAGTGGGACTGAAGGGTTGTTGTTGTTGTTTGGGGGGGTGGGGGTGGGGGGTAGGGAGGTAGGAGGGGGGAAGCTGGTGGGATGTTATTTCTTGTTTTTTGTTTGTTTGCTTTGTTTTTGTTTGTGGGGGTTTGGGTTGATTCGTTCTTGATGAAGACAGCTAAATCCTAAGCCAACACGCGTTTTAATTCGTTATGATGAAGGCAGTTTAACTCTAAGCCTTTCAATTCATCTGATGAATACAGCCAAAACTAACCCAACACGCGTTTTAATTCATCTGATGAATACAGCCAAAACTAACCCAACACGCGTTTTAATTCATCTGATGAATACAGCCAAAACTAACCCAACACGCGTTTTAATTCATCTGATGAATACAGCCAAAACTAAACCCAACACGCGTTTTAATTCATCTGATGAATACAGCCAAAACTAACCCAACACGTGTTTCAATTCATCTGATAAAGACAGCTAAATCACAAGCCAACACGCGTTTTAATTCGTTCTGATGCAGACAGCTAAACCCTAAGCCTTTCAATTCATCTGATGAATACAGCTAACCCCTAACCCAACACGTGTTTCAAATCGTTATGACGAAGACAACTGAAACACAAACCAACACGTGTTTCAATTCATCTGATGAAGACAACTAAATCACAAGCCAACTCGTGTTTCAGAAATCAATTTTGTTTCATCAGATACTTTTTGTTTGGTTGATTCGTTCTGATAAAGACAGCTAAACCCTAAGCTTTTCAATTCATCTGACGAAGACAGCTAGATCACAAGCCAACACCTGTTTCAATTTGTTCTGATGCAGACAACTAAACCCTAAACCCTAGCCCAACTGGTGTTTCAGAAATCTCGCGGATTTCCCCGTGGACGGAGTGGATTCAGACCAACAGGACGTCAGGCGGCTACTTCGAGCAGCGGTTCCGCTTCACGTGCCGGGCCAAGGTGCCCAAGAGGAAGATGATCAAGACTTCCTACGCCAAGAGTCAGGCCCGCTTCTGCCAGAACAACGGCCACGGCTGCCAGACCGCAGGTCAGTTAGTGGGTTGTTTTCTGTCATATATTTCATACTGTTTTATGTCATTTATTTGTTTAGTTTATTTATGTATGTATTTATGTATTTATGTATTTATGTATTTATGTATTTATTTATTTATTTATTTTATTTATTTCATTTATGTATCTTATTCTATTCTATTCATTTATTTATTTTATCATTTATTTATTTATTTATTCATTTATTCATTGCCTAGTGTCAGAACATTGCGCTCGCAATTTGACGACCCGGGTTCGATTCCCGGTCGAGTGGATTTTTCCTCTGGAGTTAACATCAGTGCTGACTCCACTCTCCCCAAAAGTCCTTCGGATGAGACTATAAACCGAGGCTCCGTGTGCGAACGCACGCAGAACATCTTGCGCACATGTTAAATCCTGTTCCGCTTCTCGTAAGAGTAGGCCATTGTGTACTAGTGGGAACAGATGACAAGATTTGCAAAACTGCATACACACGGAGACTGGATGTAAAAAGGTACATGAGTGCTTATTCCATTATCCTCGATATAAAAGAATAAATAAAATAAAATAAAAATGAAAAAATAAAATATCACATTGACACGGGACGGAGTCGAGAGGAGATGGGCACCGCCCTCAACATTCTGGCCCCTAGAGAAGCTGAGATCTCTGATGTCTCGCGCCTTCACGATCACATAGGTTATGGGACACCTTGACCTTTTCCTTTATGGTTGAGCTGTTTTGTCATCCACTGGCAAAAACGTGCTGCAGTATACTCTAAAAGCGCATTAGTTCACAACTTGTAGTCTGCAATGAACATGCTTAGCTTCTTTTTTCCTTTTCTGTTCTTTTTTTCTTTTTTTTGGGGGGGGGAAGGGGCTAGCTTTTCTATCCACTTGCAGTCTTGATGTCACTGAGTTGGCTGTTTTGACCCTCCTGATAGTTTAGGTATATTGACCAAAATTTATTATTTTTTATCAGTTTTATTATCATTACAATTATTTTTCTTAGTATGATAACAATCATTAATAGTTATCATATATCATTGTTATTAAACTTATCATCATTATCATCATTGTCATCGTCATCATCATCATCATCATCATCATCATCATCATCATCATCATCATCATCATCATCATCATCATCATCACAAACATTAGTAAATAGTCAGGCATAAAAACTAATGCAATATGTTCTGTGTGTGTGTGCGTGCTTGTATGCTTGCTTGTATGCGTGTGCCTGCGTGCCTGCATGCTTGTGTGTATGCGTGCGTGTCTGTACCAAACCCAAAACAGGGCAGCTGCGAAACTCCATCACGTCCATCGACACCTTCACGTCAGTGGATCGCGTGCTGCGCAAGTTCTGCCGCTACAAGCGCAAGCTGTTCCAGAAGTACTGCAACTGCCGCACGCTGGGCGTGTTCCTGGTGTGCCAGAAGTGCGGCTACGGATGACTAGTGGCGCCGGGCTACTGGGACATTCTGCTGGACTACCTCAACGCGCTGCCTCAGTACTACTGGGAGTCTTAGGAAGGGAGGGAGAGAGGGAGGCGAGAAGTTTCGTCTCTCTTTCTGTTCCTTGTCCTTGTTCCTTGCCGTCTAACTTCCATCTTCCTTTTTTGGTTTTGGTTCTGGTCTGTCGACTTTTTTTTTAGGGGAGAGAGAAGTGTCCTTGGCTGAGAGGGGGGTGGGGAGGGGGTGGGTGTGGGTTTGGGGAAGGGCTGGGTGGGGGTAGGAGGAGATAGGAAGGGGGAGTGTTGTTGTCATTATCATCATCATATTTTCATTGAGACATTGTTGGTTGGGTTTTTTTCTTCTTAGAGCTGGTTGGGGGGATGAATCTGTAGTTGTTAGGTTTTGGTTTGGATTTGTTTCGGAGGGGGGGAGGGGTGGATTTTTGTTTGACCGATTTTTTTTTATATCTAGGGTTTTAGATTGAACTTGTCAAGAAAAAGTGGTTGGGTGGGTGGTGGGCTTCGATGGGGATGTCGTTATTAAGTTTTTGAGATGATGTCTTCTTGGATGTCAAACACAAATCTATACGGTCGGTCAGAGAGCTTCTTTTTCATGCAGGCTGGTTTTTAAAACAAACAAAAAAGTAAGAGGTTTAGATTAGGAAATAGCCACATTTCAAATCTGGAATGGAAAAAATATGTTTCAGATAATCGATTGGGAGATCCAGCCATTTAGAAAAAGGAAACACATTAGATCAGTTTAGGTCACAAATCTTGGCTTCAGCTTCCTGAAGGCTGGCCAACAATAGATTTCTTGGAGAAACAAACAGGATTTCTGCTGATCAAGATGTAAGGAGCGGAACCAGCTTTCAAATCATTTTATTCGGTATCACACCAGGCGAAAACGCCTCCTACGACAAAGTTTTATAGCATGTCATAGATGACTAGAGGTTTTCTTTATGGGAGAGAGAGCGGAGTTTTGGGGGGGGGGGGGGGGGGGGGTATTTTGTAAAGTTTAGCCGCTTTGTGATAGTTTTCATTCATCTGCCACTCAGCCTCGTCTCAACTGCGATTATGAGGATTCTCCACCAGCACTGTGTCATCATCACTTTCTTTTCCTCTCCTTCTCATCATCATCACCATCATCGATATCATCATCATCATCATCTCGTCGTCGTCGTCGTCGTCGTCGTCGTCGTCGTCCCTCCTCATCATTGTCATCATCATCATCACTACCACTATCATCATCATCATCATTACCACCACCACCACCACCACCACCATCAACAAACCAAAAGCTCCATCATCATTCATCAATCTACCTCCATTCTCCTCAGTCATCGTGCATAGTCACCCAACACTCCCCAGGGCAATCCCCAACTCTCTCTCTCTCTCTGGCCAGGACGACCTGACTTGACTTCACTTCACTTCACTTCACTCTCCCTGACAGACAGACAGACAGACAGACAGACAGACAGACCAAGGAAGGAAGGAAGAAAGGAAGGAAGGAAAAGATGACTCCCAGTATAACGAGTGCCATGCAAAAGAACAGACTGAACGTCCACTCCATGCTGCGCCGTGTGGAAGCACACACACACACAGACAGACAGAGAGACTAGACAAACAGACAGACAGACAGACAAGAGACGAACAGACAGACAGACAGACAAAGAGACAAACGAACAGACAGACAGACAGACAGACAGACAGACAGACAGACAGGCGCACAGACGCACAGCAGCTGCAGCGAAGAAGCCTGGAGATGGTGATGGTCTACAGTCAGTGGTCAGTGCTATGATGATCGCAGTGCACGAGGCCGCCGACCCTTGACCTCTGCCCTTAGCCACGTGGTCAGAGAGGCGAGTTCTTCATCACCTTCCTCTTGGAGCCAGAGATGCTTTCTTTCCAGCACAACCCTCACTCTACTACTACTTCCACAGTCATGACATCCAACCAGCATCATCTCTCTCACTGCTGATTCAGTGGAACATCTTCAACTACACAGAACCGGAGTGCCGTGAACGTGTGTTGAAAAATACCAGCGGCGGTGATTGATTTTTGGAATAATGATCATAATCAAAACAAGAAAATTTTGAAATGGCATCTCCCCCCCCAAAAAAAAAATCAAAGAATTTACCAGAAAAATTTTAATGAAGAAACGTTTTATTCAATCGGAGTATTTAAAAACAGATACACTGCTTGGTGTTTTTTGTTGATATATATATATAGTGTGTGTGTAGAAAAAAATTACGGACAACAACAACCAAAAAAAGGAGAAAATTAATATTGTGTTTGTGCTTCTCAAAAGTTGCATGTTGTACAAAAAATGTTGGTAGTAGACGCGTGCTAAAGTCGCAGGTAGCTTTGATGTAATAAATCCAAACTCCAGCATGAAGTTGAGAAGTCTTCGCTATAGCACTAACAACAACAACAACAACAAACCCAACAAAACTAGTGTCCACTAACACTTACCAACCCAAGGACATGTTCCCAATATTCCAGTGTTTCGATTTTGCTTTCAACGTTCGACCTTTAAAGAATCAAAAACAGCAACGAACCTCAGAAGTGCTCATTAACAAATTACTGAGAATCACACACATACACCACTATTTCTGAAAATGTGAAAGGAGTTTTTTTATATAGAAAAGGTGTGAACATCACTGGATTTAGTCATCACTAACATTCAAAAGATTCCAGAATATTTCTCTCTTCAGTACAAACTGTTCCCACGCATGTGTGTGTAGCAGATTTAGAGTTTGACTCCTCTCTCTCTCTCCCCCTCAGTGCCAGTAGACCAAAGGCTTCCCGCCCGCCATCTTTAACACCAGCTAACCAACCACCAGTGTGCAAAACCGCGCGAGGCTAACACGTGACCTAGGTTCAGGCATGCGCAGTAGAGTGACGCGAAGAGCTCATTTGCATGGACGCCATGATAGAAGCAGCGAGTAATAACGTAGAGGCTTTTGATCCAGCAGAATCGGAAATTCTTGAAAGTTTTTTTTTTGGAATTTCCAGTCAGTTTCACCCAGTATTCCGGTAATCATTTATATTATTGTTATTATCAAGATAGACTTGTGTTATGTGACAGAGACGAACAATGTCTGAACTGTCTTCCTTCTTCCTCTTTGCCAGGAACTGTTCGGCATAGGGGGTTGTGTGTGTGCGGTTTGCTCTTCACTGGACAGGTTTTGCCAGAAGAGTGATGATATATTAATTATTATTATTATTATTCACTGTTTTGTCTCCCGGACGGACAATATGGAATCGCCGCCAGCGCGCCAGTGTGAGCTCAGTGATGCTCTTGTCAATGTGATTAGTGTACGTGGACGATGCTGTGTGGTGTGTGTGTGTGTGTGTGTGTGTGTGTGTGTGTGTGTGTGTGTGTGTGTGTGTGTTGTGTGTGTGTGTGTGGTGCGTGCGTGCGTGCGTGTGAGGCTGGGAGTTGGCACAAATTTGAGTACAAATCATAAAGGCACTGTATTTCATGGCTATTTATTGAAAGAGTCTCATAATTGATAATAATAATACTATGTATTCTTGTCACCATTTTTTAAAATTTTGTTTTTGCTCTGTTATCATTTGTTTTTCACTTGCATTTTAACTTCTTGGAATTCTTGGTATCTTTGGTTTGACATGTTACAAAGACTTGTTCATGCTTACCCGCGAAATACTGCCCCCAAAAGCAAAAGCCAGGACAGATGTACTGGTTAAACCAGCACTCATTGGCTACTTTCAGAAAAAAAGAAATCAGCAGTGTTGAGCTGGGTCTTTCCATAAAATTATGTGAAAAAAGAGTTGGGGGGGGGGAATGTTGGGGGGGGGGGGGGGGGGGAAGAGGGAGTAGAGATGTAAAAAAGTGAACAGTTTGGGTGTTGTTTTTTTATAAGAAACAATGATCTGCATAGGTTTCATCAGGTTTAGGTCGTCCAAGTTTTGCTGCCAGAGAAATTCAAAGCTGGACCCGGCAACTTCCGAAGCAGTTTAGACAGAAGTCAAGTCATGGTTCAGATCAATAAATCGACAAGTATCAGTCACCTCAGTGATAAGGGACAAACAATGTATATCAAGATATGCCCCAGAATGGCTTCAAATGATCAGAATTTTATATGATCCCCACAAGAGCAATCAACGAAATCTAAAAGGGTACACTATTTGTGTACTCCTTGTAATTATTCGTGTGTTTTTTTTCCAAAAAACCGCTTCAAATTATTGTTGGCTGCGTTTTCATTATTGTGAAAAATCTCTCTTTTTTTCGAATATGCTATTTTAAAATAGCTTGCATTTAAAGAGTTACCTCTCGCAGCTTCAGAGTCTAAGAATAAAGTCTTCCTCATGGATTTAGAGTTTTGTTTCTTACTGTGGGTGTTAAAGGTGTTAAATTAGTGCTTCAGGTACGAATTTCCCCCACAAGCCTTGAAGTAGAAACGTGGATTTCTGTTGTGGATCATGTCACCCCCTTAGTTCTTAGATGATGTTTTAATATCGTGGTAGATCTGATAAAAGATTTAGCATTATAATCCAGTCTATTGTTGCATCATGCAGTATAAATGGTGTTTAGTGTCTGTAGAATACTGAAAATGTTTATACGAATCAATCAACCAGCGGGGCTTCCACATAAAGTACAAGTTTATGTTGTACTGTAGCGTATTTTTGTATTGTTCTGCGAGGTATTGTGCTGTGCTGTATTGTGCTGCTCTGTGTTGTATTGCACTGTGGTGTATAGTTTTGTAGTGGTTTTTTTATTATTGAAATTGCATTGTGTTATTTTTATTTTGTATTGTGTTGTTTTTGTATTGCATTGCATTGCGTAATTCCATTCTGTATTCCATCGTTACACATTATACTCATTGACTACATTCAATTTTGTTTTATTTTCTGTGAATTTTGTTGGTACGGATTTCAAATTGCTAATTTCTTCTGACAGGAACATAATTATACAAACCACTTGAAAAGAAAACAAACCCAAGTATGGGAAAGCTGTAATGAAATGGAACTATTTTCAGAAGTGTTTTTATAGACTTGCTAACTACACTTTAAAATTTCACTTTATTGCCTGAAGCTCTTTAACATGCCCTGATGAAAGACCACGCGTGGATTGTGCACATGTCCGCAGGAGGGGCTAGCATCAAGCAAGAATCGTGAATCATGTAGAAGAAAATAAAAAAACATTACAGCGAATATGAAAATCGTATCCTTAAGCTTTCTACTCTAGTCTACATTGGATGTTTGGGGTTTTTTTTATTGGGCAAAGACTGTGAGTTTGCCAGTTGTGTGTGTGTGTGTGTGTGTGTGTGTGTGTGTGTGTGTGTGTGTGTGTGTGTGTGTGTGTGTGTGTGTGTTCCTGCTGTATATATATATATATTATATATATATATATATATATATATATATATATATATATATATATATATATATATATATTAACTGTGAGGCCGTTTCCATTGTGTGCAAAGGAAACTGATCCACACTCGTGCTATGCACTGACAAACTATGAAGATATGAAAATGATAAATATGTTTAGTCTACAAGAGTGGCATTCTCAGATATTTCAATATTTTGTCATACGTCTGTTAGTCGTTCTTCCTCTAACCCAAGTGCCTGTTTCTTGACCAGAGATAGATCTATTTTTAGCCAGCATTTACATAAAAGTCCAACTGATGATTCACTGTCAGTCGTTTGTATTTGTCCATCTGTTTACAGTCCCAGTGAGTTGTGTGTGTGTTTAGGGCCAATCTGGGTCACATAAACTGCCGTCTGTTTTGGGTCAGAGTTCAATTCTTTCCAGGTATAAAAATTGTCTTCCACTATTTATCTGTTTCACAGAATACTACTTTTTATTGTGCGTGTCTGTGTGTGATGTAGGTTTTCATTGTGGCAAGCAATATCATGTGCTAGACTGTATTTTTTCACCTTTTTTTTAAGGGGGGGGGGGGGTTACGTTGTTTCAACCCCCTGCATTGTCACGTTATCAACATTTTTGTCGTTAACTGCAGTCCTGTGTTAGTCATTGTCTTAGTTTTTGTAGTGACTTCGTATAAATGCACCATAATGAAATGAACACTTTTTATTAATAGTTTTAGTTAGTTAATCCTTTTACCACAAAAGGAGCGCTCTGGGAAGATATATACGTTAGATATCCTTGTAGACTGCATATCATTTTATTTTTCTTCTTTGTGTCACGAAGTTTCTGAAGCATAGACGTTGTTGATTTTTAAAGGGCGTTTGACAAAATCCATACAGACAGATATTTGTGTATACTTTGAGTGTATGGGCTTCTTCGACACATCAGGATTCCTAACATTTTCTTTACATTCATTTTTTAATTCAGTGTAGAAAAACTTAGCTCTGGGTTATCTATTTTTCGGGTGTTTTTTTAAATGACGACATGAGTAAGACAAGGATGCGTGATGTTCGCATCGCTGTTTTACGTAGCGAGAAATAGAATGACTATACCATTATATTATGAAAATTAAGACACATCATTTGAGGGGGGTTTATTTCGTTTTAGTGTAGATGTCCTAGATGATCTGGCAGTAGTGTGATTTTTTTTTATTATTATCAAAGATGACGAGCTTTTGTGGCGACTGTAGTTGTAGCTTTATAATTGCTAAGGACTCTCTATGTTTTGATGAAGGTTCTGTGCAGCAGAATCTTATTAATAATTATGCGCATTGTATTAAGAGACTGATGCAGAATGTAAAACTTCTATCTTCTGTTTTAATTAGAATATTTCATTGTATTGTAAAAAAAAAAAAAAAAAAAAAAAAAAGTAAGAAGTATTCTATTTTCGTAAACATTCATAACATTTTTAGTTCAGTTTATTACTATTGTTATTATTATTATTATCATTATTATTATTTAGTACTATCTCCCTATTCTTTGCGTAATTTTTTTGGGGGAAAAAAGATGACCTCTCCTTGTCCTTCTCCATATTGTATGTTCATGTGAGCATACTTTTACCTTTTTATGTTTATGTGAACATACGGAATGAACTGCTGTGTGTAACTATTGAATGTGAGATG
>CM060338.1:2053870-2073870 GCA_030674155.1 Stramonita haemastoma
CGGTTTTTACATGTTGAATTTGTGAGTTAGGAACTAGGAAATAGTCATTAATTTATTTCACAACGTTGAAACCTACTATTCTTTGTTTTTGTTTAGACAGATTTCTTCAGCCGTCACTTTCTCTCCCCAACACAAAAATAATAACACTTTTTCTATAAACGTTTTTTTGTGTGGTTTTTTTTCCTTTTAGTTCAATATTGTTTCGTTATTAAAACAAGCGGAATCAACACAAAAATAATACTTTTTGAGCAAATGTTTTGTTGCTTTTTTCTTTTCGTTCAAAGTTGCTTCGTTATCAAATCAGACGGAAACAACACAACAAATAACACTTTTTATGTAAACGGTTTTTGTGGGGGTTTTTTTTTTCGGGGGTGGGGGGTGTTTGTTTCAGTTCAATGCTGTTTCGTTTTCACAACAGACGGAACGGCAAAAAATAACACTTTTGACGTAAACGTTTTGTTGTCTTTTTTTTTTCTTTGTGTTCAATGTTGTTTCGTTACCAAAACAGAGGGAACGGACACAAAAAACACTTTTTATGTAAACGTTTTTTTTCTATTTTTTTCTTTGTGTTCAATGTTGTTTTGTTATCAAAACAGACGGAACTTTTAGTGTAATGTTTCGTTTTATCAAAAGAGACGAAATAGGGTTTACATCGTCTCATGTCTGTTTATACAAAGAGAGAGAGAGAGACTTGAATATACAAAGTCCTCTGTGTGTACATGTCTGTACAATAAACGTGTTTATTTAAAGCCAGGTTCATTGAAAGGAGAGGGGGGGGGGGGGAGGGAGACGGCCGGGGAGGGGGGGGGGGGAGGGGGAACGAACTTGGAATGATATGTTGATGATACTGCTGCACCCTTATTTTGTTGTTATGTTTGTTTTGTACATAATATGATCTATTTGTAATTATTATGATGCAAGATTTGGCAGAATTAAAAAATGAGCTATTATCTTCGGTGTGTGCGTGTTTTCAAGTGTGTGGAGGGAGGGGGGAGTTGTGGTGTGTGTGTGTGTGTGTGTGTGTGTGTGTGTGTGTGTGTGTGTGTGTGTGTGTGTGTGTGTGTGTGTGTGTGTGTGTGTTGTGCTACTCTGTGTGTGTGCACGTCCCGGCCTCTCTCTCTCTCTCTCTCTCTCTCTCTCTCTCTCTCTCTCTCTCTCTCTCTCTCGCTCGAACACACACACATACACACAGACACACAGACACACAGACACACACACACAGACACACACACACACACACACACACACACACACACACACACACACACAGTGAGAGAGGACGGGAGAGAAATACACACATACATACGCACGTACACACGCACTCACGTTCACACACACACACACACACACACACACACACACACACACACACACACACACAACACACACACACACACACACACACACACACACCACATACTCTCACGGTGAGAGAGGAAGAGAGAGAAACACACACAATCACACACAATCACACACGCACATCTCTAACTATCATTATTGTAATCATAACCATCGTTAATACGGTAGCATATGCAAAATCTGGTCAAGAAAAACAACACAACAGACCCCACCACCACCACCACCACCGTAGCCCCTACTTAAAAAAAAAAAAAGAAAGAAATCTTCTTCTGTACCTTAAGGTCCTGGTGAGTTTTATTTCTTGGACACTACACTGAATTTTTCAGACTCTGTCTCTTAGGCCAGTTTGAACCCAGTGGAGCCCATCCCTCTCAAGGTACAGGGTGCATGCTAGGTATATTCGTGTTTCCGTCACTCTCCGAACACTGATGTAAATTACGGGATAATGAATTCTTTATCTTGAGATAGCTCAGTGGTCAGAGCACTTGCTTTCCTCAAGCCAATGTTAAGCAGCATTGCGCGTGGTTACCAAGTGGATGGGTGACCGTTCATTTGCTTTGGCTTCAGTACAGTCTCCCAGTTCACCCAGCTGTAGATGGGTACCTGCCCTCTTTAGGGTCAGGGAAGGTAAAGCAGAGAGGGATAGGAGATGGGCGCCGCCCTCAATACGCTGGCCCCTAGAGAAGCTGAGGTCTCTGACGCCTCACTCCCCTACGACAACCTAGGTTATGGGACATGTTATTTTTTTTTAACCTTTTACACACTGAGGGATTTATCAAGGCACTGGCAGGTCTGCCCTTCGAGATGAATCAAAAGATTGTCAAAATTCCCGTTCTGAATTTACACAGCCGAGATTCAAACCAGTCCAGAATTTCGCAAACCCGCTGGATGAAAATCGAATGTTGTTTTCAGAATCAAATCAAATAAAATCATCAAATCAAAATTTTATTTCCAGATGGTACATTGAGTAAGCAATAAATTTGTTTTTTTTCAAGCCATCTATCTAGCTAAAAAACACACCAAATAAACAAACAAACAAACAACAACAACAAAAACAACCAAACAAACAAAACCAAAAGATACAAAAATCAAACAAAGAAACAAACAAACAAAAAAAGATTAAAAAAAAAAACAAAAATGAACAATTTTTTAAAAAATAAATAAATAAGGAAAACATAAGGAGAACATAATAAATATTTCAATTAAGTTATGCATTAAATGATGACCACGACACAACCAAAGAGTTTAAGTACACAACGATAGTAACAGTTATTGATATAATAGAATTCTACCGATGACTTTAAAAAAAATAATAAATTGTGCTGGATAGTCAAAGGGAAGGTATTGCGACCATCCTTGTTCTAACAACATACTGCAGTTATTTCCCTTACACCGTAAAGCAACGGGGGTTCTTACTTTCCACTATTATGGTTGTGTGTGTGTGTGTGTGTGTGTGTGTGTGTGTGTGTGTGTGTGTGTGTGTTATTTATTTATCTATTTATATATTTATCTAATTATTTATTTATTCTTTTTCATCGAGGATAATGGAACAAGCACTCATGTGCTTGTCTACATCCAGTCCCGTGTGTATACATTTTTTTAATCAAATGTCATCTGTTCCCACCGGCACACTATGCCTTACTCTTACGAAAAGCGGAACGTGTGTGTGTGTGTGTGTGGTGTGTGTGTGTGTGTGTGTGTGTGTGTGTGTGTGTGTGTGTGTGTGTGTGTGTGTGTGTGTGTGTGTGCAAGCGTCTCAACGTGTGTGCTTTAGTGTGTGTGTGCCTACGTGTGTGTGTACACGCGCGGTGTGTGTGTGTGTGTGTGTCCTGCGTGTGTGACTGTGTGTCTGTGTGTCTGTGCGTGTGTGAGTGCGTGCATGCGTGTGAGTGGGGAAGGGGGGGGGGGGCTCATGATGGGATTTGAACTCTAAACTGGTGGCATGTGTGGCGTATGGCTTGCAATAGACCACCAGGTGATTTCATCCAAAGCGTAATCATTATCTTACAATGCTCCCATAGTTCTTTATTCTTGGAGCTTTTCGGTCTCTCGAAGTTGAGGCATTTAGGATATAAACACACACACATTAACAATAACACACACATACAAACACACAAACAAAAACACACACTAACACTAACACATACAAACACACACACTCACAGTAACACACACACTAACACACACACATTAACACTATCACGCACACACACACACACACACTAACACACACACAAACACACACTAACACACACACACACACATACACACACACAAACACACACGCGCGCGCGCGGCACGCACGCACGCACACAGATTTGATTTTTTTTCTTTTATATCGAGGACAATGGAATAAGCACTCTTGTGCTTTTTTTCACCTAGTCCCCGTGTGTACGGGGCCTCGGTTTAAAGTCTCATCCAAAGGCCTTTTGGGGAGAGTGGAGTCAGCACTGATGTTAACTCCAGGAGAAAAATCCCCTCAACTGGAATAGTTTGAGAGAGGGGGGGTGGTTTGTTATTAATTTTTTGATGCAGCAAGGGGATTAGAAGGTGATTTTTGGATATGGTTGTTAATGATTGATGCTTTTTAATTGAGTCAGGGAGGGAGTTCCACAGCGTAGGGCCTGAGTTAGTAAACTAGTTTTGAACAAGTCTAGTTCTTGGGAATGGGACACTTGGCTCTCACAGAGAGAGAGAGAGAGAGAGAGAGGAGAGAGAGGAGAGAGAGAGAAGAGAGAGAGAGAGGAGGAGAGAGAGAGGAGAGAGAGAGGAGAGAGAGAGAGTTGTGCCGCTTTAAGAAACTGTGTTGCACGTGAGAATTTAATGTTTTCTATTCACCCACAGAGGGCGCTGGTAGCCAACTGGCCTGCGCACTTCACTGTCCGTTAAACCTGCCAGTCCATTCAAAGTCGCTCCCTCAACTGGACAAGACGCGATTACTGTCCCCGCTCCCTGCAGTGTTAAAGGTGAGGCTTCAGGTGAGTGTTATCGTGTTTAAACTACTTTATTTTATTTTCCATCACCATTTCTACATTTTTGAAATCGAAGCCTATGGAAAAGCAAAAGGAATATAGAAGATACTTTATATGGTTTGGGTTTCCCCCCCCCCTTCTCCATACCAGTTTTTTTTTTCACTTAGTACCTGTTCAAACAAAGTTGCGCGGATACTTATGGACAGAAGCAACATTTCCGTGTGCTCCCCCTCCTGCGACTCAGTTTCTACTTTAGCCCCCTTTAGGAATTGTGTGACATGAAAGTGAATTCTTCGCGAGTTCCATGTCATAAACCACCAAAGTATTGAACCCCTTGTTCACCTCCCCATCCCAAATTTTAAAACTTAAATCGCATAGTTTACAAAGCCTGTTGTTGTTTTTGTTGACTTGTTTACCTTCCGAAATACAGCATAGCTACTACTCGAAACTGGTAGATGCAGTATCCTACTTTACTAGACAAAATTGAACTTGATTTTTTTTTTTAAATTAGACTAGTTCTGGTCTGTTTTTATTTGAAACATGCAAACCAATTCCATGATAAATTCACCACAAAACCTAGATATTTGACAACTTGTATAATTATTAAGCCTGAAAAAGTGTTGCTATTGAAACTTTAACGCGACACACGCGCAGCACAAACATGTAATCATGAAAATACATCGCCCATTTTCTCCTGGGTG
Source organism: Stramonita haemastoma (assembly GCA_030674155.1). Classification (NCBI taxonomy): domain Eukaryota; kingdom Metazoa; phylum Mollusca; class Gastropoda; order Neogastropoda; family Muricidae; genus Stramonita; species Stramonita haemastoma. The sequence continues at coordinate 2,058,903 of CM060338.1, forward strand.
GCAGTCAGGGATAGAAGTAGTGTGCGGGGCAGGTGATCCGGTGGTTAGAGCGTTGTGCTTGCAGTATGAAGGCCCGGGTTCGTCACCGCTGAACTGCCCGTTCAAGGCGATTATTCCCTGGAGTTTCCATGAAGTCCGTAGGATTGTATAGCCCTGAAAGTCTGAGATGAGATTTCAAACGAGGTCTTGTGTTGAAACGCACGCAGACCATTTAGCCGGCATGTTATTAATCAAAGGCCGTTTTGCCTTTCGCGAAAGTCCTATCGTGTACTGGTGGGAACATGGTATTACTTGGTAATAAGACTGATAGTGTAATATGTGAGGGATTTTTATATGCACGCTCTCTTTGTCTCTGTCTCTTCTGTCTGTACTGTCTGTCTTCGTCGTCTGTCTGTCTGTCTGTCTGTCTGTCTGTCTGTCTGTCTGTCTGCTCTGTCTTCTCTCTCCTCTCTCTCTCTCCTCTCTCTCTTCCCTCTCTCCTCTCTCTCTCTCCTCTCTCTCCTCTCCTCTCTCCTCTCCCTCTCTCTCTCTCTCTCTCTCCTCTCTCTCTTCCCTCCCTCTCTCCTCTCCCCCACACATACACACACACGTTAGCATATGTATTGCCCATGCTATTTTGAATGGCGAGTCGGACAGCTCGGTCTGTGGGCAGAAATGCTGTCCATAAACAATGTATGGTCTGGTGGGTTGAACGTTTTAATATGGGGGACAGCAAAGGTATTGAGACTTGTGGGGTTATATATACCCTATAGAATATTTGAAAACACTCTTTCCTTTATGAAAGGCATAGTTTATAACGCAGTTGCGGTATGTGCTTATCAGAATCTGGCCACCAGTCGTGAAACTTCTAACCAGAGAAGGCGAGATGGAAGAGCATTAGTACAGGGGGTCAGTGCCTGTGGTGCCGTCTGTGTGATAGCATAGCATAGCATCAACTAGCCTTTAGTTCTGTGTGATAGCATAACATAGCGTCAACTAGCCTTTAGTTCTGTGTGATAGCATAACATAGCGTCAACTAGCCTTTAGTTCTGTGTGATAGCATAACATAACGTCAACTGTCCTTTAGTTCTGTGTGATAGCATAACATAGCGTCAACTAGCCTTTAGTTCTGTGTGATAGCATAACATAGCGTCAACTAGCCTTTAGTTCTGTGTGATAGCATAACATAGCGTCAACTAGCCTTTAGTTCTGTGTGATAGCATAACATAGCGTCAACTGTCCTTTAGTTCTGTGTGATAGCATAACATAGCGTCAACTAGCCTTTAGTTCTGTGTGATAGCATAACATAGCGTCAACTAGCCTTTAGTTCTGTGTGATAGCATAACATAGCGTCAACTGTCCTTTAGTTCTGTGTGATAGCATAACATAGCGTCAACTGTCCTTTAGTTCTGTGTGATAGCATAACATAGCAACTGTGTGATAGCATAACATAGCGTCAACTGTCCTTTAGTTCTGTGATAGCATAGCATAGCGTCAACTGTCCTTTAGTTCTGTGTGATAGCATAGCATAGCGTCAACTGTCCTTCAGTTCTGTGTGATAGCATAGCATAGCGTCAACTGTCCTTTAGTTCTGTGTGATAGCATAACATAGCGTCAGCTGTCCTTTAGTTCTGTGTGATAGCATAACATAGCGTCAACTGTCCTTTAGTTCTGTGTGATAGCATAACATAGCGTCAACTGTCCTTCAGTTCTGTGTGATAGCATAACATAGCGTCAACTGTCCTTTAGTTCTGTGTGATAGCATAACATAGCGTCAACTGTCCTTTAGTTCTGTGTGATAGCATAACATAGCGTCAACTAGCCTTAAGTTCTGTGTGATAGCATAACATAGCATCATCTGTCCTCTAGTTCTGTGTGATAGCATAACATAGCATCAACTAGCCTTTAGTTATTTTTTGTTTTGAATCGGGTTCGAGCTATGTGTCAAGTCAGTCCTTCGGTTGGCCTCTTGCTGGCAGTTAAATATAAACGTATGTATGTTTTTTTTATATATTATAGTTTACAGTACCAGTGCTCAAGTGTTCCATTCAGTAGGCTTCTGTATTGAGTAGAGGTCAAGCCAGTCCTTTGGGTGGTCTCTAATAGCTCTGAGATGTAAACATCTGTCCATTCGTCTTTGGGATAGGGTTAATCTACAGTCCCAGTGGTCAGTGAAGTCCCAGTGCTCAGTGAAGTCCCAGTGCTCAGTGAAGTCCCAGTGCTCAGTTAAGTTGGTTTCTGGAGGCTTCAGGTCGAGTTAGAGCTGACAGTGTCATGTTTGGTGAGAGCAGTCAGAATTTTCAAACATTTTTTTTCGTCAAGGAACCGAAGAAATTCATGGCATGATTTATCGTTTGTTTGTTTTTTAGCTATTTTATTTATTTATTCATTCATTCATTCATTCATTCATTTATTCATTTATTCATTTATTTATATATTTATTTATTTATCTATTTATTTATTTGTTTGTTTATTCATGACTCCTAGGGTCTGTCAGTTGCCTTCAGATCACTGGACACCAACTTTGTGACTGCTTTAGCATCCCTCATTAAAAAAAACTAAAGTAACTAAACAGCTAAAAACTAAACTAGACTAAACTGAATAGACAAAAAACCTAAACCAACATAAACTAAAATGTAATCTGAAGTATGTAAATTTAGAACAAAATAAACTGAAAGGGGTCTTGAGAATAAAAATGGGGATTTAAAACTAAATAAAAGCAAGAAACCAATTTAAAACAAAAGAAAACTTAATAGGAAAATAAAGAAAAAATCCCCAGAAACTAAAATAGACAGAAATAAAATCAAGTCCCTCCCCCCCAAAAAAAAAAAAGCAACCAAAATAAACTAAAACTAACTTAAACCTTCCCCCTTAGATACAAAGACCCCTAAACAATGATACTAAAAATTTGTAGAGAGGGATGCAGGAGCAGTCTTGGTGACAGTGATCCTGGTGTTCCGGAAAGAACACCATGTTTGAGGGCAGTGACAATCCTGGGTAGAACTAGTTCCTTCCATAAAGAAGTTTGACGCTAACTTTGGCTCATTCATTGCAAGTTCATTTATGTATTTTTTAAAAATTTTATTTACTTATTTACTTATTCATTTATTTATTCATTTATTCATTTATTCATTTATTTATTCTTTTATATCGAGGATAATGGAATAAGCACTTAACTAACGTCCAAGGCGAGGGAACCTCATGGTGTGTGACTTGATGTGCGAATGACCTTAATTAGACACAGGTGGCATTTGACTGCAGGCATTTTCCCGTAGATTGAAGTAAAGTCAATAGTTTGTCAGTAGGAACAGGGATGGCGTTTGGGTTCTGCTTTGTGGGTGAAGGTGGCTCAGGCTTGTGGGTAGCTCGCTGCTGCTTAGAACAGGACTAGTGACACTGTCACTCCCTCACACTTCAGGCGTTTTCTAAACCCTTAGTTATTCTTTGTAACTCCTTAGGCTGCGATGTTACTAACATCAGGCTGTGGCGTTACTAACGTTAGGCAGTGGCGTTACTAACATTAGGCTATAGCGTTACTAACATCAGGGGGATGTAGTTATGCTGATCACAAGGCAGTTCTAGGGCAGTTGTTTCCCCTGTACTGGTGCCATCAGCTCGGAACGTCACTTCCATCCTCAACACTTTGGACCCTTCCATCGAGACGTCACCTCCGAATACTTCGACATTTCCGAAGACTTTTCATCAAGAGATTACCTCCGAAAACCTCGACATTTCCGAAAACTTGTTATCATCAAGAGGTCATCTTCGAAAACATCTCCGAAAACTTTTCATCATTAAAAGATCACCTCCGAAAACTTCATCTCCGAAAACTTTTCATCATTAAAAGATCACCTCCGAAAACTTCATCTCTGAAAACTTTTCATCATTAAAAGATCATCTCCGAAAACTTCATCGCTGAAAACTTTTCATCATTAAAAGATCACCTCTGTAAACTTCATCTCCGAAAACTTTTCATCATCAAGACGTCACCTCCGAAAGCGCCATCGCAACGTCACCTCGGAAAACTTCATCGAAACGTTACCTCCGCGAACTTTTCATCAAGATGTCACCGCAAAAAGTTTTCACCAAGACGTCACCTCCGAAAACTTTTCACCATGAAGACGTCACCTCAGAAAACTTTTCACCATGAAGACGTCACCTCCGAAAATTTTTCACCATCTCCGAAAACTTTCGTGACCTTGGAAAACTTTATCAAGACGTCACTTAGGAAACTTTCAATTCCAACTCCAAGACCGAACTGGTAAGTACCTGATTTAAGATATATACGGCTGTATTCCAGCTTACTTAAAAAAAAAACACCATAAATAATTCAGTGTAATTTTCACGCGTGTACATGGCGTGTTTGAATTCTTATCTTAGGGTTTGCCAGATAAACTGTCAGACTGTCAACTGTAAAGCTCAGTGGGCTGCCTGTGTGGGGATGCTGTGTAAAGTAACTGGGTCTAAAACTGATCTAGGCTTAAAGCAATGAATAATAATAATAATAATAATAATAATAATAATAATAATAATAATAATAATAATAATAATAATAATACATAGAATTTATATAGCCCTATATCTTGTAAAAACAAATCAAAGCGCTTGTATTCGACCTATTCAACACACAATTGATCAATAATGTTTAGCTTTAAGGACCGACAGTGAAAAGTTAAAAGTTCTTGAGTGTGTATAAATGTAAGAGTATTATGTTAACAGTAGTAATATTTTTTATACCAATTTTTTCAAAAATCAGAATAGGCTCATAATCCAGCGATTTTGTTTTTTGAAATTTCCTATGAAAAGTGTTAATTTGCAATGGCTTTGCCTTTAACAAAGTGGAAACTTAAACCAGTGCAGTGTCGAGATCCCTCAGTTGTAACAGCTAGGTCAGGAAACTTTCATAAGTTCAAGTCAGCAGATAAGGTTACTGATTGTTTGCACTGGAATCAAATGCTAATAATTTCGCTTAAGGTTACTGATTGTTTGCACTGAAATCAAATGCTAATACTTTCGCTTAAGGTTACTGATTGTTTGCACTGGAATCAAATGTTAATAGTTTCGCTCTCACACCCCCGGACCTGCCTCGATTCTAGCAACACCTTTATGTCTGGTCACCAGGTGCCCTCAGATTCCGGAGAACTCTCCAGAAAGCTGCGCCACAGGAAGCCCACCTGCCTGTTGTGAGAAGGAGACAGGAGGCTTGCTTCAGTAACAATCATCACGGCTGTGGCTTGCTTCAGTCATCAATCATCACGGCTGTGGCTTGCTTCAGTTACATCAGTCATCACGGCTGTGGCTTGCTTCATTCATCAATCATCAGGGCTGTGGCTTGCTTCAGTCATCAATCATCACGGCTGTGGCTTGCTTCAGTCATCAATCATCAGGGCTGTGGCTTGCATCAGTCATCAATCATCAGGGCTGTGGCTTGCTTCAGTCATCAATCATCAGGGCTGTGGCTTGCATCAGTCATCAATCATCAGGGCTGTGGCTTGCTTCAGTCATCAATCATCAGGGCTGTGGCTTGCATCAGTCATCAATCATCAGGGCTGTGGCTTGCTTCAGTCATCACTCATCAGGGCTGTGGCTTGCTTCAGTCATCCATCATCAGGGCTGTGGCTTGCATCAGTCATCAATCATCAGGGCTGTGGCTTGCATCAGTCACGTACATCAAGCCTATCCTGCAGGGGACAGTGGAGGGAGGGCGACACAGGGGCAGACAAAAGAACTGAATCGACATAATCAGAGAATGGACCGACCTGGACATGGCAGCGCTACTCCGAAACTCTGAAGACGGACCAGCCTGGAGCAAACTGGACCACAGAAAGCATCCCTGGCATCTTCAAGGACCAGAGACATCAGTGAACTGCTGACACCAACCCAGACAGTGAAGTCTTCGTCAGGCCCTGCAGCATGTTACACAGCAGGTGAGAACCATGTGTCATCAGCAAACAGATGCAGAGTATAAATACAGAAAAGACAAAAACAGGAAAAGCAGACATGCATATACACAATGACAAACAAACCGAAACAAAAATGCAAACACACACACACGCACGCACGCACGCACGCACGCACGTACACACACACACACACGCACGCACGTACACACACACACACACACACACGCACACACACGCACACACGCACACGCACACACACGCACACACGCACACACACACACACACACACACACACACACACACACACACACACACACACACACACACACACACACACACACACACACACACACACCACACACGCGCGCGCGCGCGCGCGAGAATCAGTCCGTGTATGTCAGCGCGTGTTTTGTGTTATGCATTTGTCTCCCATGTCTGTTGTGTCGTCTGCTGGACTGTTTGGTTTGTGTGTTCGTGTGTGTGTGTGTTTATATATATATATATATATATATATATATATATATATATATATATATATATATATATATATATATATATATAATATTCTTATTAATTCTTCTTCTTCGTCTTCTTTATATATATATATATAAAATGTCTGTGTTTGCTTTTTCTGTTTTTAAGTACGTCCTCTTCTGTATTTGTACTCGTGTCTGTTCCATGTTTTTTGTTTGTCCCTGTGCTCAAAGTCTAAATATTCTGATAAATATAACCGCCTTGAAGGTGGCTTATAAAAAGAAATATTGTTTGTGAGTCTTCAGATCCTGTCACCGCAGAACACCAGCCCATCTTAAGGAACATCAAGCGTGGAACACCAGCGGAACACCAGACCATCTTGAAGACATTCAGTGCGGAACACCAGTTCATCTTGAAGATATTCAGTGCGGAACACCAGCTCATCTTGAAAACATTCAGTGCGGAACACGAGAATCGAGAGAACATCCAATCATTGACGAAAGAACAACCAACGCCAGTGGGGGGGGGGGGGGACGTGGGGGGGAGAGAACTCTGAAATCTAGTGCACATTCACCTTTGGCCACAATACATTTCAAGGGGGGGGGGGGCGATCGGGCGAGGGGGAGAGAGAGAGAGAGAGAGAGAGAGAGAGAGAGAGAGAGAGAGAGAGGAGAGAGAGAGAGAGAGAGAGAGAGAGAGAGAAACACTGATTACTGAAAAGTTTTATTGTACATCGGCCTTAGGCCACTATACAAAACATGTTTGAGGCAGGGAGGAAGGTAAACATCATAGCGGAAAACATTTCCATCCGTTCTACATTTCCAATTCTGCAAGTACATAAAGTCACACTCAATGCCCTCTAGTTATCATCAACCCCATCATTTTTATCATGTACATAGTCACTGTCATCATCATTACCATCATCATTAGTACTCGCATCATCATTACCATCATCATTACCATCATCATTAGTACTCGCGTCATCATTACCACCATCATCATTACCATCATCATTATTACCACCACCATCATTACCATCATCATTAGTACTCGCATCATCATTACCATCATCATTACCACCATCATCATTACCACCATCATCATTACCACCATCATCATTACCACCATCATCATTACCATCATCATTACCATCATCATTACCATCATCATCATTAGCATCATCATCATTACCACCATCATCATTACCATCATCATTAGTACTCGCATCATCATTACCACCATCATCATTACCATCATCATTAGTACTTGCATCATCATTACCATCATCACTAGTATTCACATCATTATTACCATCATCATCATTAGTAGTACTCGCATCGTCATTACCATCATCGTCATTACCATCATCATCATTACCATCATCATTACCATCATCATTAGTACTCGCGTCATCATTAGGGGGGCGGATAGCCTAGTGGTCAGAACATTGCGCTGGCAATTTGAAGACCCGGGTTCGAATCCGGTCGAGGAAATTTTCTTCCTGGAGTTAACATCAGTGCTGACTCCACTCTCCCCAAAAGTCCTTCGGATGAGACTTTAAACCGAGGCCCGTGTGCGAACGCACGCAGAACATCTTGCGCACACGTTAAATCCTGTTCCGCTTTTCGTAAGAGTAGGCCATTGTGTGCCGGTGGGAACAGATGACAATATTTACAAAAACTGCGTACACACGGGGACCGGATGAAAAAAAGCACACGTTGCTTATTCTGTTATCCTCGATATAAAAGAATAAATAATAATAATAAATAATTACCACCATCATCATTACCATCATCATTATTACCACCATCATTACCATCATCATTAGTACTCGCATCACCATTACCATCATCATCATTACCACCATCATCATTACCACCATCATCATTACCACCATCATCATTACCATCATCATTACCACCATCATCATTACCACCATCATCATTACCATCATCATTAGTACTCGCATCATCATTACCATCATCAGTAGTACTCGCATCATCATTACCACCATCATCATTACCATCATCATCAGTACTTGCATCATCATTACCATCATCACTAGTATTCACATCATTATTACCATCATCATCATTAGTAGTACTCGCATCGTCATTACCATCATCGTCATTGCCATCATCATCATTACCATCATCATCATTACCATCATCATCATCACCATCATCATCATTACCATCATCATCATTACCATCATCATCATTACCATCATCACCATTAGTGATCACATCATCATTACCATCATCATCATTAGTGTTCGCATCATTATTACTATCATCATCATTAATACTCGTATCATCATCATCATCATCATTATTAGTACTCGTATCATCATCATCATCATTAGTAATTCCATCACCATCATCATCATTGCCATCATCATCATTGCTATCATCATTATCATCATCATTACCATCATCATCATTAGTACTCGCATCATCATTACCATCATCATCATTAGTACCCGCATCATTACCATCATCATCATTACCATCATCATCATCATCATTACCATCATCATCATTACCATCATCATCATTGCCATCATCATCATCATTACCATCATCATCATCATCATTACCATCACCATCATTACCATCACCATCATTACCATCATCATCATCATTACCATCATCATCATTACCATCATCATCATTACCATCATCATCATTACCATCACCATCATCATCATTACCATCATCATCATCATTACCATCATCATCATTACCATCATCATCATCATCATTACCATCATCATTACCATCATCATCATTACCATCATCATCATTAGTACTCGCATCATCATAACCATCAGCACCTCCCTCAGCGGTTCTACCATCTACATCATCCTCCATAATCATCTTCAGCATTTACATCACCATCATCTTCAGCATTTACATCATCACCATCTTCACCATTTACATCATCATCTTCAGCATTCACATCACCATCTTCAGCATTTACATCGCCATCATCTTCAGCATTTACATCGCCATCATCTTCAGCATTTACATCACCATCATCTTCAGCATTTACATCATCCACCATCTTCAGCATTTACATCACCATCATCTTCAGCATTTACATCACCATCATCTTCAGCATTTACATCAACATTTGCATTATCTTCAGCATTTACATCGCCATCATCTTCAGCATTCACATCACCATCATCTTCAGCATTTATATCACCATCATCTTCAGCATTTACATCACCATCATCTTCAGCATTTACATCACCATCTCCATCTTCAGCATTTTCTCATCATCATCTTCAGTATTTACATTATCTTCAGCATTTACATTACCATCATTTTCAACATTTACATCACCATCACCATCTTCATTTACATCATCATCATTTAAATCACCATCATCTTTATCACCATTTACATCACCATCATCTTTAGCATTTATATCACCATGACCATTTTCATCACCATCATCTTCATTTACATCAGCATCTTTAGCATTTACATCACCTTTACCGGCATTTTCATCACCATCATTTTCATCACCATCATCTTCATTTACATCTCCATTTTCATTTACATCACCATCATCTTCATTTACATCACCATCATCTTCAGCATTTACATCACCATCATCTTCATTTACATCACCATCATCTTCATTTACATCATCATCTTTAGCAATTACATCACCATCATCTTTAGCATTTACATCACCATCATCTTTAGCATTTACATCACCATCACCATTTTCATCACCATCATCTTCATTTACATCATCTTCATTTACATCACCATCATCTTCATTTACATCACCATCACCATTATCAACATTTACATCATCATCTTCAGCATTTTCATCTTCTTCAACATTTACATCACCATCATCTTTAGCATTTACATCCCAATCATCTTTAGCATTTACATCTCCATCATCATTTACATTACCAGAGAGAGCGCGAGGGTGCCATCAGTTCTGACAAAATGTATAACAAAACGGCATATAACACTAAGTGTAATAACGAACGCAAAGAAATTCAATCAATGTGCAGCAGACTAGATGCATAAACACACACTAAAGCAGCAATTCTTTCGGAGAAATGTCGTCATTGTCAGACAACATGCATGTCACACCTTCTATTAAAAAAGTCCTATCCATTTTTGTAAAAATTAATCCCTTGGTGGTACGCGGTTTCTGACTTCTATCGAGGAATTGTCAAATGTGCATTTTTTTTGGTTTTGTTTTTCTTTACAATTTTTTTAGAATTTTTTTTTCTGATTCAATAGTTTCTAGAGAATTTGGTATTGACATAACGGGCATTGAATTAAGGATTGGAAAATTGTTTTATCAGAAATGCTTTTTTCTTTTTTGTGAGGAAATGTTTGAGAAGATGCTGTTGTTTTTAAGTTTCGTTGTTTGTAGGACTCGGTGGCCATTGTTTGTGATACATAAAAAAATCATAAATAAAAAAATAGTGGTTAGAAGTCCTCTTCTAATGCCTTGTGGAACTAGCAATTGGTAAGTTTTTTTTTTCATTAAATAAGATGGATTTATAAAGGAAATAAGTATTATCTTCCCTTTCATGCATATAATATATACCTGGCAGTTCTTTGTGGTTAACATTTTTTTTTTAACCCACAAACATTCAGTGATTGGAAAGTAGATAAATGTGTTCCATTACCTGTGTGGTTAATAAGCAGCTAAGTGTCAGACCTAAAAAATACAAAAGTGGAAAATGAGCACAGATTTTAATTTTTGCTGAAGGAGAAATACGTGCTAAAAATCATAGATTTACCAAACGGTAGTCTGTAATGTTTACCGTTATTTTAGTTTAGTTTAGTTTATTTTGAGGATAATAGAATAAGCACTCGTGTACTTATTTTTACATCTAGTCCCCGTGTGTATGCAGTTTTTGGTAAATTTTGTCATCCGTTCCCTGTGTGTGTGTGTTGTGTGTGTGTGTGTGTGTGTGTGTGTGTGTGTGTGTGTGTGTGTGTGTGTGTGTGTGTGTGTGAATGGGTAGTTATTGGGAGGAGATATGAGGTCGGAAGGAAGGGAAATAGGTATATAGGAGGGATATGGATGCACATTTAGAGCAGTGGGGATAGAAAAACGACGGCTGGCTGGTTTTGATCTCTACATGGGTTTATTTTGGGTAGTTTTTAGTAGATACAACTGGTCAAAAAACTGATAGAATAAATGCAACTTATTAAATGCCTCGGGCCAAAAATGACTTTGATATCCAAACTGGAAATTTGTGTGGACACTGAAGTCCAATGCACCACTGTAGCTGTTGATAGGACCGGAGACTGATTCAAAATCTGTGCTATTGCGAGCTACGAGCCTTTTGTGCTGTAGCTGCGTGTCATTGTGTCTATAGCCACATACCCTTTGTCTGCCTGCTGTTGTGTCCACATGCATTCTAAAGTCAGACCGACCAAGTGACTGTCAACCCTTACCCGCTACTAACTGTTAACACTAACCCTAACCCTAACCTCAACCCTAACCCTGGCCCCAAGTGGACACAAAAGGCAGTTAAGACAACAGGTACATGCTGACATAATGGCCGAACATTTTCACTTTGGGTTTTGAACTTTTCTGAGAGTAAATAAGCAAGAGTTCATTCAGATCCTGCTTAAAATGCAAAAAAAGTTATATGCGTACAGTAAAATGAAAACTGATAAATGTTTAACACTACCACTGATTGTAAGATGAAGAAATTAGTTTCTACTATTAATGTTTTTAGGCGGAAAGATGCTAGAATTTTAGGGAAAAGGATGCTAGGAAGAGAGGGGGGTTCGAATGTTGTAATATATATGGGGGGGGGGGATTCATTTTTTAAATTTTTTTTCTTTATCCAAAATAATGAAATAAGCACTTATGTGTTAGTTACATCCTGCCCCCGTGTGAATTCGGGTTTAATTTTGTCATCTGTTCCTACCAGCGCACAATGGCCTACTCTTTCAAAAAGCTGAACAGTGTAATGGCCGAGGATGGCGACAGGGGGAAGGCAGTCACTTTTCGTTTGGGTTCAGGGGGTGGTGGAGGCGGGGAACATTTTAGAAAAAAAAAAGGTAGGGTTATTTTAGAATGTACAATTGAGTGCTCATTTGAAAGACCATGCAACTTAAAAATGTATTTCAAAACCTAAGCTAGTTATTTTTTTAATGCATTTTTGAGTAAAGGGGAGAATACTGGGAGATATCGAGGAAACGATGCTGGAAAAAGGGAGGTTATCAAAGGAGGGGAGAATGGTCAGGTTATTGGGAGTGTGTGTGGTGTGTGTGTGTGTGTGTGTGTGTGTGTGTGTGTGTGTGTGTGTGTGTGTGTGTGTGTGTGTGTGTGTGTGTGTGGTTTAATCAAAGATCTTAGCTTTTATTTTTTAATGTCTTTTGTTTTGACAACCTGGCTTCAGAAAAGGCATTCCTGCCCAACCCCCATGTTTTTTTGATTACATAATCTAGTATAAGAGAATGTATGCCTTCTATTCTACAATGTGTATAAGGTCGAAAGCATCTTGTATTGTGTGGTGTTACCTTATTTCCTTTCTACCTGTTGCTTTGCCATGGATCAGGGACATGTCCATTACCCAGGTCATAGCTCCATCTGCATCTCTCCCAGCAGCCTGTAATTAACATTATCAGCACAAATGTTCTGTCGCAGCCTTTTCTGTTTTGCTTTAATTTAAATTTAAAAAGTGGCTGGGGGGGGGGGGGGAGGCTGGACGCCACAGTGTTGTTGTTTTTTGTTTAAATATGGATTATAAAAAATAGGGAATGAAAGATTGATGAAAATGTTGTGGAAGCCCCAAACAACAAATGTGGTTGTATTGGCAAGAGTAATGTGAAAGAATTGACATCAAGATGTGATCATTGCTGTATACTTTTTCTTTCGTTGTTTTTTTTCAGTTGTCCATTTTTTGTAATATATTTCGTGTACATTTGAGCTAGTTTCTGCAAAAATATTTTAATTGTGAATTCCGATATGCCATTCCATTGTGGCAACTTTTGTGGGGGGGGGAAATGTGTTCTAGCAGAACATGGCGATAATACCAGTGTGGTGTGGGTTGTGCGTTTTGTTCAGCCTTTGATTTTTGTGCTCTCGTGAAACCTCGGTTATGTAAACTAGAAAAAAGGTTTAACATATGTGTGGTTTCTTTGTGGTTGATCGTAACTTTTTTTTTTACAAGCCATTGGATGAAACACTGGGCTGTATTTATGTGTGGGGTTTTTTTTGGGGGGGCTTTAAATCACTTTTGTCCAAATAGAAGAAAAACGTTAATTATTTTTCTTTTAGCAAGGAATGCGAAACACTTGGCTGTATTTGTGTTTTTTTTTGGGGGGGCTTTAAATCACTTTGTCCGAATAGAAGAAAAACGTTATTTTCTCTTAGCAAGGAATGCAAACACTTGGCTGTATTTATGTGTGGGGTTTTTTTGGGGGGGCTTTAAATCACTTTTGTCCAAATAGAAGAAAAACGTTCATTATTTTTCTTTTAGCAAGGAATGCGAAACACTTGGCTGTATTTATGTGTGGGGTTTTTGGGGGCTTTAAATCACTTTTGTCCAAATAGAAGAAAAACGTTCATTATTTTTCTTTTAGCAAGGAATGCGAAACACTTGGCTGTATTTATGTGTGGTTTTTTTGTTGGGGGGGGGGGCTTTAAATCAGTTATGTCCAAATAGAATGAAAAACGTTTATTTATTTTTTTTTTAGCAAGGAATGCTGATGGACAGCTAGTTTTGTTTAAAGTGGTTGCCTTTTCACCTCTCTGATCTTGTCGATCCCATCTTTGAGATTTTGTGTTGACATTTAGTACTGATCCTATGTTGGAATGATATGTTGATACTGCGGCACCATTGTTTTGTTATGTATGCTTTGTACATAATTATGATCTATTTGTAATTATTATGATGCAAGATTTGGCAGAATTACAAATAGAACTATTATCTTCGGTGTGTGCGTGTTTTAAAGTGTGTGGGGGGAGGAGGGGGGAATTGTGGTGTGTGGGTGTGTGTGTGTGTGTGTGTGTGGTGTGGGTGTGTGTGTGTGTGTGTGTGTGTGTGTTCACGTCCTGGATCTCTGTCTCTGTCTCTGTCTGTCTGTCTGTCTCTGTCTGTCTCTGTCTCTCTCTGTCTGTCTGTCTTCTGTCTCTGTCTCTCTCTCTCTCTCTCTTCTCTCTCTCTCTCTCTCTCTCTCTCTCTCTCTCTCTCTCTCTCTCTCCAAACATTCACATACATGCACGCACAAATGCACACGCACGCACGCATACACACACGCACGTACACACACATACAACAGAATGAGAGATGGAGAGAGAAACACACACACCACGCACGTGCAAACACACACACGCACGTGCACACACAACACACACACACACACACCACACACACAGAGTGAGAGAATGGAGAGAGAGAAACACACACACACACACACACAACACACACACACACACACACACACACACCACACACACACACAACACACACACACAGTGGAATAAATGACTGCAACAAACACACAGAAATTACTGTTAAATATAATATACCCAAAAATGAGTTTTCCCATCCGAACATCGTTTTATGAAAATATAATTGTGACACTGCAACATTTGCTCAT
>CM060338.1:2083870-2093870 GCA_030674155.1 Stramonita haemastoma
TGTGTGTGTGGTGTGTGTGTGTGTGTGTGTGTTGTGTGTGTGTGTGTGTGTGTGTGTGTGTGTGTGTGTGTGTGTGTAGTTTCTTCTTTTGGGTGTGTATTTTTAATTTTTTCTAAAATCTTTTTCATTTGTGCAACATATCTTTTTAAGGTTTTTCCTTCTTCAAATATGCTTTTTTTTGTTCTCTTAGACGGATGGTTTGATGAAAAAAAGCAATTGTAGTGCTTCTTAAATGTACCATTGGAAATAAGAGTTTCAATTGACTTGACTTGACTTGATAGAGGACGGGATAGCCTAGTGGTCAAAACATTCACTCGTAATTTGACGACCCGGGTTCGAGTCCCGTTCGAGGCGATTTTTCCCCTGGAGTTAACATCAGTGCTGACTCCACTCTTCCCAAAAGTTTTTCGGATGAGACTATAAACCGAGGCCCCGTGTACAAACGCATGCAGAACATCTTGCGCACACGTTAAATCCTGTTCCACTTTTCGTAAGAGAAGGCCATTGTGTGTCAATGAGAACGGATGACAAAATTTACAAAAATACAAACACACGACGACTGGGCATAAAAAAAGCACATGAGTACTTATTCTATTATCTTCGAAATAAAAGACAAATTTAAAAATATAATCCTGTGATACAAACTGATTGAAACAGTAATGTACATGTTCAAGTGAGAAAAGACAAAACATGTACAAGTCCTCTTCTCCTTCATCATTTTCTTTTCCCCGCATCGATGCTACCATGCTGACCTAGTCATGTTTCCACAGACAGCAATGATAAGGAACTGCTGTCAAATATAATCTGGTCACATTTAGGAACTGCTGAAAAATTTGAAAAAAGAAGAAAGAAAGAAAGGATAGAAAGAAGAAGAAGAAGAAGAAGAGAGAAGAAGAAGAAGAAGAAGAAGAAGAAGAAAGAAGAAGAAGAAGAAGAGTTTCCATCAGTAACATGATGAAAATGTAGTATTGAAGACAAAACAAACAAACAAACAAAACAAAACAACCACAAAACAGGACATCTATGTAGTCGCAGTTTCTATTCATAACTTAGGGTAAAAAATCATAACTTTTGTACAAGCACACCAAAACATACACTCTTTGCATCTATTGAGTCACTAATAAATTCAAAGGATTTTAGGCAAGTCATTTTCCTACATGCAACACAAATAAACGTTATATCCTTTTTCATATCAGTTGATATTATACATCAGAAACAAAGACGTGTCATCAAGAAATCATATTATACAAGCATGACAATGAAACATAAAATCGGATTTCTTTTGATAGATAACATTTCGTTCATAGAAATAAAACGTGTCAAGCACATAAGCGGTATAAAAACAAGGACAGGAACTGCAATAAAAATAGAAATAAAAAATGTCAAGCACATAGCTGTAAAAATAGCAAAAGAATTGCAAAAGAACTATCATTATGTGTGCATGCATACATTCAAAGGAGAATCACATATAACTACAAAGAGATAGTCTACATCTTAATTCATATCACACACACATTCTCTCTCTCTCTCTCTCTCTCTCTCTCTCTCTCTCTCTCTCTCTCTCTCTCTCTCTCTCTCTCTCTCTCTCTCTCTCTCTCTCTCTCTTCTCTAACATCTTAAAGTCGTATACTATATTCTTGTGGGTTTTTCATTTTATCTGCATCATGTTAAGTCTTCTCCTAAAGAAGTGCTTCGTATTTTTTTTCAGCACCAATAACTTTTTTTTAATCGATGCATCAACACAAAATACACACTTTTCTGAAAGCATGCTACACTAACCCGACACGTTGGACAATGGTATGACTGTGTGTGTGTGTGGAAAAGATGGAAATGGAAGACTTTTGCTTCTGCATGTTTATATTGGAGGAAGGGGAATAGCTCAGTGGTCAAGTTAAGCAGCTTTGAGCGTGGTTACCAGTTGGATGGGTGACCGTTTGCGCGCCTTGGCTACAGTACAGTTCCCCCAGTTCACCCAGCTGTCAAATGGGTAACTGCCCTCTTGAGGGTCAGGAAAGGTAAAGCAGCGAGGGAGAGGAGATGGGCGCCGCCCTAACATGCTAGCCCTAGAGAAGCTAGAGGTCTCGATCCTCGCTCCCTATGACCACATAGGTTATGGGACACCTTTACCTGTATGTTTATATTTGTAACATATCCCTAGAGAGCCACAGGGTACTACCTCGAAGTCGTCAGAGGTTTCATCGGCCTCGTCTGTTTCGGAGGATTGGCGGAGGTTGAGCATGACAGTGGTGAGACTGGTGATCTGAGAGCAGCACGGAAACCCGGACCATGCACATCAGGGCACAAGGAAGCCAGCATCACATTGCCCCGTTACATACGTTGTAAAAGCAGAGTAGTGGGGTTTTGATATTTGTGCATGCAGGAAGTGTAATATTAGCGATTTTCAGGTGGGAAATAATTATATTGTGGATTATTTTAAGTTAGTGTTATGAAGAATATCATAATGGGTGATCACGTGTTTGTGCACCATTTAGATCAGTTATCCATAAGAATAAATCATGTTCGTTATCATTTCCAAAAATTATCACAGTGTGGTTTAGAGTGTTTTATTTATGATACAAAGAGCGAATTTGTTTTTTATCACAGGTTAATTGAGTAGTAGATGTATGGAAATACAAACAAAGGCAACAATCAGCAGGGTAAATAGATGAGTTTTCAATGTCATCAGATTCAAAGATGGAGAAAAAAATACATATCAAAATAATTTTAAGAAAGAAAAAGTTAGTAAGAAAATTGGAACATTGTACATATGCCAACATTGCAGAGAGAAAAAAAAGTTATAAAACAAAGTAATTATAAATGACGCACACACAAATATTTTACAAAACCGATAACGGTAGTGGAAACCATGCCATTTTTTTTCAAATAAAGATCATACCATTACATACATATTGGAGATACCATTAGCATCATTGTTAAAAGGAAAAAGGACGATGACGATTGGTGGAGGAGAGAAGAGCAGTGAAGGTAGCCGCGTTTTGATTGGTTGAGCCCAGTCAGTGAGAGTTCCAAAGGAAGTGGAGAGGTAACACCAGACACCAGCACATGCGTAGTAGGTAGAGAAGGATACATGCAAAAGAGAGACCGGAACATTGAGAAAAGTGAGCAGCAGAGAGTAAGAGAGGTAATAAAAATAGGACAAAAGAAAATCAAGGAAAAACAGTTCTGTTGAAACAAGGGAAAATTCAGTGTTCACAAAGAAAAGAATCAAGAGAGAGCAAAACAGTAATTTTCTGCCTGAAATAAAGCAATGATGCACATCAACTCAAATTCAAATCATTTATTTGTATTAGGAAAGGACTGAAAATCAAAGAATTGAACAAAGAAGAAAAGATGAAAAAACAAAGAAATTTACAAACAGGATTATACACGGCAACCGTTCACCAAACTTGGAATAATAAAAATGAATTAAAGAAACAAAAATACAGAAATTTTAATAGATTGAACAAAGTGTATTATATAAAAGAAAAGAAGAATAACATGCCTCATAACATAATACGTAAAGCTGGAGAAACGAGCAGATAATAAAAATGTAATAAGAGTATACACAGGGTGAGCAGAGCAAATGAATACATATATGATTTATTTTTTATTATACATAAAATTTAGTACACGTGTTTACAAGCACAGTGTAGGGCATGCAAATAAATCTTGTTACCTCTGGTAAGAACCTATTCTTCATTTTTTTTTTAGCTTTCTGTTTTTTCCTATGGTTTCCTTATTTCATAGTTTTCCCTAAAAATGCTTTAGAAAAGCTAAAGAAAGACTACCTGAAGCCGTGTACCTCTACTTTACCTCCCTTTCTTTGTTTCTTCTTTATGGAAATTGTGAAAAAGCTCCGTTCTCTAATCACACTAATATCAATATTGATAATTATATGTCTTTTTGCATGAACATTGTAATATCTAGAATAATTTTTCCATTACAGATAATCCTTCTAGTTGATCGATTGATCTTATTTCGTTATTTCGTGATGTGTATAGAAGTCTTATTTGGTTGGGGTTTTTTTTCCCTTTTTTACTGTCAGTTGGCCAATCTTTTAGCCTTAAGAAAAAGGTTTTATCAAATAAACTGAAAATTTGCTCCTCAAGACAATTGGGTGTTGTGTTTTTACTTGTCTACTTGCATATTCAGAAGAATTATTGTTGGTAATCTGATATGTGATCTTTTAGTGAATTTGACATTCAAATGACTGATGAACATTGATTGAATATCGCCTGATTGTTCTTCATGTATGATTAGTGAATATCGTTTGATTATTCTTTATGACTAGCGCAGTGAATATTACTTGACAATTCTTTATGGCTAGTGAATAACACTTGACTATTGTATACGACTTGTGAATATCATTGATATTAACTATTTGATGGACATTACCTGCCTACTCTTCATGTGCGATTGATGATCATTACTTGATTTTTTTCTTCATGTATGATTCGATTGGCAAACGTACCATATTGTGTATTACTGATAATCATTTCTGATTCTACCTGTTTGACTATCACTCGCACGTTACCTGATTGTTCTTCATGTATGATTGACAACCATTACTGAGTCTTCATGTATGTAATATTGACAATCATTACTAATCATTCCTGTATGATTGCCAAACATTACCACATTACCTGATTGTTCTACCCGTATGATTGACAATATTACTGATTCTACCTGTATGATTGACAAACAATCACTCCCATGTTACCTGACTGTTCTACCTGTATGATTGACAAACAAACAAACACACATTACCTGATAATTCTACCTGTATAACTGACAAACAATCACTGCCACATTACCTGGTTGTTCTTCATGTACTCCTCCAGGTCCGCTCTGTCCTTCAGTTTCTCCAGCTCCAGAACTCGCTTCCTCAGAGTGTCGTTCTCAAACTGCAGGGAGTTCACCTGTCAGGCACACACACACAGAGCACACTGCAGCATGACACACACAGCATACAGCCATCATGTCTAGTATTTTTATTTATTTTGAATAAACATTCACACACACACACACACACACACACACACACACACACACACACACACACACACACACACACACACACACACACACACACACATACACACACACCACACACACACATACACACACACACACACACACACACACACAACACACACACACACAAACACCCCCTCCACACACACACATACCCAAACCCACACCCCTCCCACACACACACACACATCCCCACCCCCCACCCACGCACCCCCACACATACACCCCCCCCCACCCCACACCCACACTACAGTACCTACCCTCCTCTGCAGCTGCAGGCAGCGTTTCTTGTAGTCCTTATCAGTAGTGGCCCCGGCACTGCCCCCCTCCAGGAAGCGCTTGTAGGCCAGGTCAAAGGCTTGACCAACGGTCAGTGTGATCTCCTCAGCCTGCAAACACCCATCACACAGCCGTCACTTACACTGCTGTCTTACTCCTCTGAAGTCCCTGTACGGCTGCCTATATGGTGAACCAAGTCAAACCAGGTCAAGTCAAGTCAAGTCAAGTCAAAGTCAAAGTCAAAGTCAAAAACACTTTAATTATCCCCTTGAAGGGCAATTACAATATTGAAACCCAGAACCTCACAATTGACTTGTAAGCCAGACGAACGTCTTAACCGTCCTGCCACCTTCCTTCTTGAACTGTCTTTCGTTTTTTTTTTCCTTTTTTTTTATTTTATTCTTTTATATTGAGGATAATGGAAAAAGCACTCTTGTGCTTTTTTACGTCCGGTCCCCGTGTGTATGCAGTTTTTGTAAATCTTGTCATCTGTTCCCACCGGCACACGATGGCCTACTCTTACGAAAAGCGAAACAGGATTTAACGTGTGCGCAAGATATTCTGCGTGCGTTCGCACAAGGGGCCTTGGTTTATAGTCTCATCTGAAGGACTTTTGGGGGGAGTGGAGTCAGCACTGATGTTAACTCCAGGGGAAAAATCCCCTTCTAAAGGGAATTGAACCCGGGTCGTCGAATTGCGAGCGCACTGTTCGACCACTAGGCTATCCCGTCCCCCTCGTGATCTGACCTTGATGAAGGTCACGGGCAAAAGTTGGGATTTTTTGCTGAGAAATCCTGTTCTGTGGGAATTTTAATTCCCCTGGGGATTACAGGGATACCGACTCCATTCCCTTGAAAGTCTACTGGACAGACAAGATCTATATATGTGATGGGGCGGTAAGTAGATTACCTCCCATGTCATCAGAGCCCTGTCGCAGCGTTGTGTTACTAAATCCGGACACACCTGCGAATTGTGTGATGCTATGTTTCCTCGGGTGGTGATCGAAAAACCTCTGATTCATACAATTTGCCTGCATGGTGAAACATAGAGATTATGCAACCTCTTTTTAGACATCACATCCTAACTGTGTAAGCTGTATGTACCCACCGGAGATGCTATGCAAGGATGGACCATCACAAATGTCCACTATATAACATCTTGCGCACACGTTAAATCCTGTTCCACTTTTCGTAAGATTAGGCAATTGTGTGCCGGTAAGAACAGATAACAAGATTTACAAGAGCTGCATACACACGGGGACCGGACGAAAATAGGAACATAAGGGCCTATTCTGTAATCCTCGATATACAAAAATTGAATATAACCTGAGGATTGTAGCCGTCTCTGAGAATGTGCGACGGACATATTCAAACCCCTGCCTTCTCCGAAAACGGAATTCGGCTACCTTCATGGTGGGCAAAAACGGTTGCATACCCAAACTCTCACCTTTACTGAATTTTGGTACTCTCTCTTTGTCTACTCACAATTTTGTCGCTGCAGTTGAAGACGTAGCAGTAATGGTCATTGGTGGTGGCTGCCTTGGCGATGAAGGTGAACATCTTCTTGTCGGACTTGTCGTCTGCGCAGTAGGAGATTCGGTGCAGGGGGTATTCGTGCAGTATGGCCTGTTCCCAACAGACAGACAGCCAGGCAGTGAGAAGAGAGACTTTCGACAATCATGCAAAAAACAATCAATCAATCAGTTAATCAATCAGCCAATCAACCAATCAGTCAGTCAATCAACGAGGATTGAGTCTGCAGGTTCCATCTCTTAAAGCCCCTTTTCAATCAATCGATTCACATCAATTTATCAATCAACGATCAATTAATCAATCTAATCTGTCAATAAATCAGTTAATCTATCAAAAACAACAACAAACAAATGAAAAAAAAACGTTCCGCCTTTTGGAAGAGCAGGCCATTATGTGCCGGGAGAAGCGGATGACAAAAAAAACAGCATGCACACAGGTGTCGGGTTTTTCCCTGAGGATTATGGGGAGTGGAGTCCAAGGCGGTCGGGCTGTAGGGATATGGCAACGTTCTGGTGGCTCCTGCGACGGCACTAGAAGCATTCGTATCGGTCATTGCCTTTCCAATGGATCATTCCAGTGGCGTGGAGAGGGGGGTCTGCTGCATGGGTAACAACTTGCCCCCCATATTTCCTTACCCAGGCTTTGCGACCTAGAGCCTAAAGCGCAACTCCATAGTCTTCTGAGACTGAGGGATGTCTACACACTGGTGGTGTGACTGTGTCATCCTGGTTCTCTTTTGTTGGCGATTATCTGTTGGTGCTCTGAAGCAGAACAGAGAGAGGAATGGAGGAAACTGGTTGTCAAGTCTGCAGGGGTGCCCCCACGGTCGCCAGACTAATAAGGATAGATAGATAGCTTTAAAGGCGCGTTCTCATTTGTTGGCGATTATCTGATGGTGCTTTAAAGGATCCGTTGTCACGTTTTCACCTGGACCAAATGATGCTGATCCTAGTTTCTAACTGTTGCATGTTACCATGTGGCGTGTTGTAGCCTACCCACCATGGTTTGGAGACGTTCCGTGTTCTATTCTGACATGTAGCACCCTGGTTTGGGAGTTCGGCATGGTACGTTCTGGGTGTTACAAATAATGTAATACTGTGGTATGTGCTACCTACCCTAGTTTGGGGGTACGCCATGTAACAGTGTCACATGAGATATCTATCCAAGTTTTGGGGGCACACTATGTAACAATGTGACTTATCTGCCCTAGTTTTGAGGGGTACACGATGTAACAATGTGACGTGTAGTATTACCTGTTTGAGGTTTGGGGGGTACACCATGTAACAATGTCACATGGAATAGTTATCTATCCAAGTTTTGGGGCACACTATGTAACAATGTGACTTATCTACCAGGTTTTGGAGGTCAGATGTAATAATGTGACGTGTATTATTTACCCGGTTTGGGAGGTATACCATGTAACAATATAACATAGATAACTATCCAGTCCGGGAGAACTTTATGTACACAATGGTGATTCATCTACCCGAGTTTGGGGGTACAGCCTGACTGTATCACTGTGACAGGCACTGCCCTACTCACCCTGGTCTTGGGGTGTTCCAGTCGAACTCCATCAGCAGAGATAATCAGCTGCACTTTGGGGGGCTTCTCTCCCTCCGCCCTCTTGATTTGTTTGTTGAACTGAAAACAACACAAACAACACACACCCAACAGTGTCAATGTAAAGAGGATAGCACCTCCTCTCTCTCTCTCTCTCTCTCTCTCTCTCTCTCTCTCTCTCTCTCTCTCTCTCTCTCTCTCTCTCTCTCTCTCTCTTTTCCCTTCAATTTTTCTCTCTGAGTTTTTCCTATGTGCTCATTTCCTCCGTTTTTTGCTTACAAGATCTCCGTTTTGATACACATTTCTATTGATGTTACAACGATGGTTTTTGTTAGTTTTCGCGGGGGGGGGGTCTCTAAAAAATTTGCTTTATTGATTTTTTTAATAATGATGATTTTTTTTTGACTGAGGACTGGATGTAAAAAAGCCATTATGTGTGTTATTTTCTTCCCTTAATAAAAGTTTCAACGTTTCTCTCTCTCTCTCCTCTCTCTCTCTCTCTTCTCTCTCTCTCTCTCCTCCTCTCTCTCTCTCTCTCTCTCTGTCGTCTGCTGTCTCGTCTCTCTCTCTCTCTCTCTCTCTCTCTCTCTCTCTCTCTCTCTCCTCTCTCTCTCTCTCTCTCTTGTTTTGCTCTTCCTGATTCCAAAGCAAATGGCTTATCAAATTTCCTTTCAAATATCTAATAAATAAAACTGCAGGAAAAAGTAAAACCTCCCAACGTTAAACAAAGTGTTTTCTTTGAAGCATTTCAAAGATGTGAATACGATCCCCTACCGTTTGCACAATAGACACATTCTACACTATAAAAAGGCGATAGAAAGTATAGAACGATGGATCAAAATTAAAAGATGCATGATCACTGAACTAGTTTGTGAACAATTATTAAACAGATCAACAAGAAATTTATCAATTTGATATATATTGATTAATGGTTTATGAGTGAATAAGTAACAAACAATAATAAACCATTCAATGAATACGACGGCAAATGAAAAAACGAGCGATTCAATAGATGAAAAAACCATTCAAAAATCGATCAAAGTCATCAGCCTTTCACTCCATCCATGAAACGAGACGGAATAGCCTGGTGGTCAGAGCAATGGCTCGTGATCTGCTGACCTGGGTTCGAATCTCGTTTAAGAGGATTTTTCCTCTGGAGTTAACATCAGTGCCGACTCCAGTCCCCCCAAAAGTCGTTCGGATGAGACTACAAACTGACGTTCCGTGTGCGAACGCACACAGAACAGCTTGCGCACACGTTAAAACCCGAAATCCTGAAAGAATGACAGAACAGTTTATTAATAAACGAATGACTCTGTGATAAATTTACTCAATGCACAAACGAATAAACGAACACAACACAAACAAGTAGAAGAACTGAAAACGTGAAGGAAAGAAGAATGATAAAGAGGCATGCTATAATATAATAATTCTATATTCACCTTTCTTTTCCTGATGGCATCTTTGACAGTCTCTGTGCCCTTCGCCTGATCCACAGCACACTCACCCAAGAAACTGAAAGCACAAGAGGCACAGTGAGTCAGTCAGTCCTTCCTTTCTTTCTCGGTGTCCACTGCGGGAGGTCTGGCACCTCG
>CM060338.1:2116370-2131370 GCA_030674155.1 Stramonita haemastoma
ACAACCAGTTCCTCCATTCCTCTCTCTGTTCTGCCTCTCTCAAAATTTGGCTGAGTTCTAGGCCTGTCCATTCGCTGATGTTGACTCCCATCTCTTCCTTGATCTGCCTCTTTTTCTCTTTCTCCTTGGACATCAAGCTTTCACCACAATGGATTTCAAGGAGCAGGAATGAAAATAGGCAGAAAGTGAAATACAACTTCACACTGACTTTTATCAAACTTTAACAAATCCACTCAATATGTATATATTAAATATAACATGATATTTAAAAATCAGATACTTGACGAGGACTAAACATCCAAACAGAACACTCTTAGAAGTCCGATATCTTATAATCTGCTCCTAAGAAGATTACCTGAATACCTCATCTACGAACAAGTCCAGTGTTCGTTATCACTAACTGATAAATGTCACAACTTTCTTTTCTTTTTCTTTTTTTCATACCACTTTATGTCGGGGACAACACTCTGGCAAATTCTGTAGAAAAAAGTCATTCTGCTAGGGAAACAAATACAGTTGTTGACCAGAAAAAGAAAAAAAAAATGGGTGGCACTGCACTTGTGGTGACGCGCTCTGGCTGTGGAGAGCAGCCCGAATTTTACGCAGAGAAATCTGCTGTGACATAAAGTGATATAAAAAAAATACTGTTAAAGATAGTGTAAATCAGAGTATATTCTGGATGTTGGTTGTGTTATGCAAAGAATAAAAATATAACATTATCAATTACTGATAATGAATACCGGCCCTGTTCAAAGATGAGGAATTTATTTGGATAGAAAATTAATGCTGCACGTCTTCTAGCTGGAAATTGACTATAGGCCCTACTCACAAACTTTTCCATTTTTCGTAAACAGTTTCGGACACGATCCAAATCGTGACATTGGGTAAATAGATACTTCCGTCTATTGTTTGCGTGACTGTCCGCCTGAGATGAAAAGCTCTGTACACTAAAATCTGATAGCTTCATGCAGAAAGGTCGTAGGATGCATACTGTGCTGATTTCTATAATCACGTAGTGATTTGTTATTATCTAACCTATCTATCCCTTAGTCTGGAGACCGTGGGGGCACCCCTGAAGACTTCCAAACCAGTTTCCTCCATTCCTCTCTCTGTTCTGCCTTTCTCAGGGTTTTGTTGAGTTCTAGGCCTGTCCATTCGCTGATGTTGTCCTCCCATCTCTTCCTTGGTCTGCCTCTTTTTCTTCCTCCTTGGCGTGCACTGCAGTGTTGTTTTTGCAAGTCCTTTTGATCTTTTGATTTGTTACTACTTTTTTTATTGTATATGGTAAAATTTTAATGAAAAACTTGCTTGTCCTTAAGTGTTTTTCTTATTAACAAAAGACGTGTTTGTTGTTCCTATTTCACGCCGTTAGGAGGGTAGACAGGGTGGAAATGAATCCTTCGTTATGACTAACTATTGTAGGCAAATATCACCCTTCAACTTTAAATAGATTCAGTAATGTTCTCTGGTTCAGATCAGTTTTAGACATGTAAAATTCCGACTGTTTTAGGCAGAACATCCCATCCCCAACCCTGTAACGAAAATAATGCATATGTACAACACACATGCATACATACGTGCACACACACACACATACACACACATACAAAACACACAACACATCAACATCAAACAAATCAAGTCACAAAAGAGATGAGAAGAGTAAAACCATCCCACCCCTGTTAACGCACATTACAGCACACAGCACACACACACACACACACTTAAATAAAAGATGGGAGGTGTCGCCATACTATGCATGAGGGGTGAGAAGGAGAACGAATTCGAGAATCAAATCTCTACACTACGTCTCACGAAACAAAAATCATGTCAAGTTTCCGGCAAAGCACGTACAGACGACACTTATCGCTCTGAAAACAGTCCGATGATGAAAGCACGCCACCTCAGTGACGTCACTCCTTCATCTGGTCAAGGTGACTTCCTGTCCGCTGCGGTCAAGGTCATTTTACTTCACCAGAATCATTTCATTCAAATCATTGTTTATTTGTCTTTCACCTGGTTTGAGATTTTTAATATTAAAAAAAGATAAATATATAAATGAATCTAAAAATAAGGACTCTGGAAAAATGTTTAGATATGTATGTACTCCACTCCTTTCCAGATGGATGAGTGAAATATAAAAAAAGAAAGAGCAACTCCTTGATTAATATCAGACTCATGTGTGTCGGTGGTCTAGAGGTAACGCGCCTGTCTAGAAAGCCAGAAGTCCGGGTCGGAATGTGCGATGGTTCGAACCCCGTTTGTGCCCAAAACTTTTCCCCTTTCCATTAGGCATGAGTGGTGGTCTGGGTGCTAGTTTCTCAGATTAGACGATAAACCGAGATTCTGTGTGTTACACATCATTATTTAGCGCACGTAAAAGAACCCACGGCAACAAGAGCGCTGTCCCTGGCAATATTCTGTAGAAAAAAGCAACCCTGATAGGGAATATATAATATCCTGACAGGGAAAAAAAAGTAATGGGTGGCACTGCTCTTGTGACGACGCGCCCTCTCCGGGGAGAGCAGCTCGAATTTTACAGAGATAAATCTGCAGTGACTAAAGATGTGTACAATATCAAAGTGTCGTGTTACGAAGGCAGATATAGCAATATCATCCTACATGAGTGGTCACAGCCTTGTCCATCCTGCTTTTGTGAAAGAGATGCCATAACATTTTATTGACCTTTGT
This sequence comes from Stramonita haemastoma, assembly GCA_030674155.1. Taxonomy (NCBI): domain Eukaryota; kingdom Metazoa; phylum Mollusca; class Gastropoda; order Neogastropoda; family Muricidae; genus Stramonita; species Stramonita haemastoma. The sequence continues at coordinate 2,119,062 of CM060338.1, forward strand.
GTGTTTGTCCGTTGTGTTCGAGGATGACCCCAAAACAGCAGAGGGGGCAGCTGCTGTTTCGGAAACTGGGCACAAATTTGATTATAGTGGAGATGCCTTGCCCACAGCACACCCCCACTCTCTCGGCCAAGAGGGCATAAGGACAGTCAGCATTGGAGATGTTCCTCAAAGGCCAACTAGCCCCCAGGGCTGCAGCACATAAGGACTGTGCAAGTCAAGCCTCCTAGTCAGAGTCATAGTCGATCACAAAAGACTAAGCTGTAAAGTGGAATTCCATGAGTGGGAAAGCCACTGACAATACAGCCTCTCACTTTGCTGTTGCCCCCAGCGTCAATGGTTTAATAAAAAAAAATTCCCAGGTGTTGAAGGCTTATTGACCACAGGTATTTAAGTCAATTCTTTTATTTTCTACCTGCAGTTTTATTTCTTCCAGTTAATACCTGACATTACACCTGCCATTGTCTCCAGGGTGCGAAAGAAGGCGTTGTTTAGAGAGAGAGAGAGAGAGAGAGAGAGAGAAGAGAGAGAGAAGAGAGAGAGGAGAGAGAGAGACAGACAGACAGACAGACAGACAGACAGACAGACAGACAGAGACAGACAGACAGAGAAAAGAGAGAGAGAGAGAGGAGAGAGAGAGAGAGAGTGTGTGTGTGTGTGTGTGTGTGTGTGTGTGTGTGTGTGTGTGTGTGTGTGTGTGTGTGTGTGTGTGTGTGATAGTGTGTGTGTGTTAGTGCGTGTGTGTGTTTAGTGTGTGTGAGTGTGTGTGTGTGTGTGTGTGTGTGTGTGTGTGTGTGTGTGTGTGTGTGTGTGTGTGTGTGTGTGTTTGTGACAGAGAGAGATAGATATTTATTTATTTATTCATTCTTTTATATCGAGGATAACAGAATAAGCAATCATGTGCCTTTTTTCATCCGGTCCCCGTGTGTATGCAGTTTTGTAAATATGTCATCTGTTCCCACCGGCACACGATGGCCTACTCTTACGAAAAGCGGAACAGGATTTAACGTGTGCGCAAGATAGAGAGAGAGAGAGTGTGTGTGTGTGTGTTTGTGCGTGTGTGTGTGTGTGTGTATTTGTGTATGCATGTGCATGTGTGTGTGTGTGTTTTAAACCTAACTAAACCAAAGCAACAAGTAAAACAAGGGAGGCTAGGGAGAGCAAGAGTTAGGTTGTAAACCCTTGTATTCAATCTGTAAATTACAGTTGCACAGTTTTAATCAGAGATTTAAAACAGCAACAAATCGCACACAAGGTGACAGACAACCCTGGTGTAGTCAGTAAGGACTGTAAACAACAAGACTGACTGGATTGGGTTGGATTATGTTGGATTGGATTGGATTGGATTGAATTGGATCAAGCAAGGAAAGAGCACTGCCTATATGCAAACGACAGATTAGTTAGTGACAACCACTGCAGAACAGGAGTGCAGATATTCTTTTCTTATGACGACACCACAAGTTCTGTGTGTGTGCGTGCGTGCGTGCGCGCGTGCGTGTTCTTTCCTTAAATGTCTATTCACATAAGTGATATATGACAAAAAGAAACCGAAAATTGACCCCACCCCCTACTCCCCAAAAATACAGACAAAAAAAAGAGATGGGGGGGGGGGTATGGGAAAGAGGATTATGTAAATGTACATAGTTTTAAACCAATTAGAAATAAGAAATAATTCTTCACATGAATTGAACACTAAATAAAACGTGAAAATTCAAACAGAATGATTAAGAAACAAAGCAACAGCAGAAGATTACTCTCTCTCTCTCTCTCTCTCTCTCTCTCTCTCTCTCTCTCTCTCTCTCTCTCTCTCTCTCTCTCTCTCTCTCTCTCTCTCTCTCTGGTAAAGAAGGTACTGACATGTTCACCTTCTGCACACGCTAAATCCTGTTCCGCTTTTTGTAAGACTAGGCCATTGTGTGCCGGTGGGAAAGATGACAAGATTTTCAAAAACTGCATACACAGAGGGACTGGACGTAAAAGAGTACATGAGTGCTTATTCCATTATCCTCAATATAAAAGAATAAATGAATTATTTGATTAATCAAATTAAATAGATAAATAAATGAGCACTATAATAAACTACTAATGGGACTCCTCTTCACCGACAAGGCGATTTCACACAGCAATACACAGTGGCTTAAAATGTTCTCAGGGATTTCTAACGTGTGATGGGAAAACACAATCCAATCCAATCATGTTGTTTATAGCCCCGCCCACCTCACAGGCCATATCGGGGGCTGTCACCTCGTCAAATTTCAAAACAAAGATTAAAACTATGCAACCTTATACAGATTAAAACGGGGCATAAAACCAACACTACTGTCCTTGCTTGTATAGACGCCCCGGTCAACCATAAGGGTCAGCCTAGGACGGGCACTGTGTTTTGGGGAAAAATCCACATCGATCTCACATAAAAGGAAGACACTGTATAAAAACGGACATTCAAAAAGAGACTTTGACCTCTGGTGTATCTTTCATAGGCAAGAGGCATTGATACGCTGTCAGTACAAAGTAGTGGGGTGGAGGAGTAGAAGGGGGGCAAGGGGGGGGGGGGGTTAAGGGGGAGAGGGGGGTTCAGGCTTATGTATTAAGTACAACGCGGAGAGAAGGGATAGAGACTGGATCTTTGGAGATAATCATTATCGGTCGAGCAAAGTAAGTTGTGTGTGTGTGTGTGTGTGTGTGTGTTGTGTGTGTGTGTGTGTGTGTGTGTGTGTGTGTGTGTGTGTATGTGTGTGTGTATGTGTGTGTGTTGTGTTTGTGTGTGTGTGTGTTGTGTTTGTGTGTGTTGTGTGTTGTGTGTTGTGTGTGTGTTGTGTGTGTGTGTTGTGTGTTGTGTGTGTGTGTGTGTGTGTGTGTGTGTGTGTGTGTGTGTGTGTGTGTGTTGTGTGTATGTGTGTGTGAGTGTGTGTTGAGTGAGTGAGTGTGTGGTGTGTGTGTGTGTGTGTGTGTGTGTGTGTGTGTGTGTGTGTGTGTAGATGTGTGTGCGTGTGTGCGTGCGTGTGTATTTATGTGTGTGTGTGTGTGTGCGTGCGCGTAATCCTGCATGTTTGAGTGTGTGTGTGTATGTGTGTGTGTATGTGTGTGTGTTGTGTTTGTGTGTGTGTTGTGTTTGTGTGTGTTGTGTGTTGTGTGTTGTGTGTGTGTGTGTGTGTTGTGTGTTGTGTGTGTGTGTGTGTGTGTGTGTGTGTGTGTGTGTGTGTGTGTGTGTGTGTGTGTTGTGTGTATGTGTGTGTGAGTGTGTGTTGAGTGAGTGAGTGTGTGTGTGTGTGTGTGTGTGTGTGTGTGTGTGTGTAGATGTGTGTGCGTGTGTGCGTGCGTGTGTATTTATGTGTGTGTGTGTGTGCGCGCGCGCGCGTGCGTGCGCGTAATCCTGCATGTTTGAGTGCGCGAGTGGGTTAAGAACAAATTCGTAAAGGAGCAAAAGTGCTTTCCCCCGCCCCCCAAAGGTGGGCAAGCAAGGGAGATAACCACCGGCTACATACAACAAGGAGTAATGCTTATTTACCTCCTCTGGATCAGTGAGCTGGAAGTTCATAGACTGGGTTGCGAAAACTATAATATCATAGTTTATTTATGAACAGACATTAACTTTTCTGTATCTTTTTTCTTGTCATATTGCAAAATAGTTCTGTTTAGCTGTTGCCTCGTTTTGGCTACTTTGTCATGAATTTTCCCAAACTTGCGGCTTATCTTTGTGTGTGATGACCTTAATTTTGCCTAAAGGCTCACATGTATACGCTTATAATTTTTTTCACTGCTTATAATGCATATATATATATATATATATATATATATATATATAATATATATATATATATATATATATATGTGTGTGTGTGTGTGTGTGTGTGTGTGTGTGTGTGTGTGTGTGTGTGTGTGTGTGTGTGTGTGTGCGCGCGTGTGTGTGCGCGCGTGCGTGCATGTGTGCGTGCGTGCCTACGTGCGTGCTTACGTGCGTGCGTGCGTGCCTGTGTGTGTGTGTGTGTGTCTGTGTCTGTGTGTGTGTGTGAGAAAAAACACAAAAGTTTGACAAAACGAACGCAAACATGAGTATTGTGTAAGGATAATGAGTAAAATAACTATTTCATACAAAAAAATGGGTGGAATGAATACGATGGATGTAAACAACAACATCAAAACCATACACACTGGAGGGAAAAAAAGAAAGGAAAGAAAATGCCAAATTCCATCACTTAGTGACATACATCTAACTCCAAACAATCCATCCACAGAATACACAACAAATAAGTGAAGGAATGGGGAAAAAATGAATACATGTTTAGGACAAAAACACAAGCAAACAACCAAATGCATAACAAATTTTTGTGTATAACTAAATAAACCAAACTAACGACTAAATAACTAAACCAGTCAGTAAAATAAAGATAGAAAAGAAAAAAAAATATCAACCACCACGCAATAAAACCCCAAACTTACCTTAGAACGCGACGAGGCACAAAAATCATTGTCGACCAAAAATTTATCTTTCTTATGAGTAAATAATTAATAATTACTTTATTTACAAACTCATTACAACCACCACAAAGAGTACACTGGCCTTGAGTAGATACGCTTTGCTACGTAAAAAAAAACCCAGAGGTGTGGAGGAAGCTGGCTGCGAAATTTTCAGTGGTTCCCCTCTACCGTCTACAAGACTAACAGCAATAGGCGAAAATGAAGATGGAGACAGTCAACAATAAATCTTATTCAACTATAACTATCTTCTTTTCATGAAGCATCATTCAAAATTAATGTTCATATCTATGATTGTCATTATCCAACACTGTCAAATACGTCTGTTTCTGTAAAGATTGTGAGGTTCGGCGCATGTACTGGTGATTTTATACAGCTTTGATGCTGCATCAGTCGCTCAGTCAGCCAGTCTCTGTCAGTCTGGCAGCCGAGTCTTCACACTGAGCCAGCGCAGAACCTTCAGTGACGTGGTTTAATTGATGTTTATCCCCCTTGCAAGTCCATGGTATACGGCGTCCATTTTATTTTTGTGTCATCCTCGAAGTATTGTGTCCGTGGTGATAATATAGAGTGTTCCCTAGAGAAAATTCGTAGTGTAACATACACACGTGCACACATACACACGTGCATGTACACATACACACACATGTATGCACACACACGTGCATGCACACACACACACATATGCATGCACACACGTACGCACGCACGCGCGCACGCATGTGCACACACACGTCCACACACACGCACGCTCGCACACGCACACGCATGCATGCACATGCATGCACAAACACGCGCGCCCATGCGCGTGCACGCAAAAGTAATACGCAATTGTATTTGTTTCCCTATCAGAGTGGCTCTTTACTGCAGGATTTTGCCAGGGACAACCCTCTTGTTGCCGTGAGTTCTTTTATGTGCAATAAACAATAATGTGTAACACACGGGACCTCGGTTTATCGTCTCATTCGAAAGACTAGCACCCAGACCACTACTCATGGTCTAATGGTTGAGGAGAAAAGTTTTGGGCCCAAACGGGATTCAAACCACCGTACACTCCGACCAGGACTTTAGGCTTGCTAGGCAGGCGCGTTACCTATAGACCACCGATCCACCTTACACACCTTACCTCGGGACGGGAAAGCCTAGTGGTCAGAACATCGCGCTGGCAATTTGACGACCCGAGTTCGATTCCAGTTGGAGGGGATTTTTCCCCCGGAGTTAACATCAGTGCTGACTCCACTCTCCACTAAAGTCTTTAGGAAGAGACTGTAAACCGAGGCCCCATGTGCAAACGCACGCAGAACATCTTGCGCACATGTTAAATCCTGTTCCGCTTTCCGTAAGAGTAGGCCATTGTGTGCCGGTGGGAACTGATGACAATATTTACACAACTGCATTCATACAGGGACTGGATGTAAAAAAGCACACGAGTGCTAATCCCATTATCCTCGATATATAAGAATAAAATAAAACAAAACAAACTAAAATAAAAAATAAATACTTCCAAACAACATTGGCTTAGTCCCGAAGCCAGACTGAGCCAGATGCCTACTATGGGCTGTACGGTGACCACTACACCGTCCTTCCACAACCCTCTCCCCTGAACCTCTTCTCTTGAAGGGTTTGACACAAACTCACCACAGGCATAGAAATGTATCGGGAAATCGAATCTGAGGTCACCATGAGACCAGAGCAACTTGGACCCCCGAATCAGAGACGCTTTTATTAGTGAATGATTATCAATCTTGATGATTACAATGTAAGTGCTTTGATAGAGCTGTACTTTACCCTTCCTAACGTAGAATTAATAATTATTGCCTATCCTGGCGTTAACAAAACCCGAGAGATACAGACACTTGCAGTGTTGGTCACGGAATTTGAGCAACTCTCTTAAAATTGCATCCGTAGAGTGGATGAAGCTGGACTGTGTGGTCCTAATCTTCCTAATGAACCAACAGCAAACTCACTCTGCGTCTGAGCTTGCCGGAGTCTGAAAAGAAAACCTATTTTTGTTGTTGTTCGTTCCCCAGCTTAACACTCTGGGAGTCACCCAGAATGTGCAACTCTGACTCACTCACCATCCCAGCTGGGAATCACAGTGAGACTGAAATTCCACACTGAATGAGAAGTTTGCGTGTGTGACTGTTTTCAAGTACCTCGCCATATAGGCAACCATACACCAAACTTCAGAGGAAAACCAACTCTGACTCTGAGGAGATTTGAACCTTCGACCTCTTGGCCAGGAAAGCAAGGCACTGACCACAGCTCCGTGGGGACGAGTCCTACATGTCAGGTTGTGTTTATTTTATCATACACACTCTGAAAACTCTACCGTGGTGAAAATAAACAGCTTCTTTCAGTGTACTCAGTTTGGGTGTGTGTTTTTTGCTGTTGTTAATTATTTTTATTTATATTATTATATATAATTATACGCATGCGCATGTTTGCGCGCACGGGCACTCACGCACATGTATGCATACATACATGCATACATGCATGCATACATACATACATACATACATACATACATACATACATACATACATACATACATACATACATACATACACACATACACACATACACACATACACACATACGTCACACATACGTCATACATACATACATACATACATACATACATACATACATACATACATACATACATACATACATACATACATACATACATACATACATAGTCATACACGCACACACACAAGCAAGCAAGCAAGCGTGCACCCCCCCCCCCCCCCCCCCCCTCATGACACGCTCTTTTACATATGCAAAATTAGTGTGTGTGTGCCCGACAGTGCGTGCGTGCAGGTGTGTGTACGAGTGTGCGTGCTTGCGTGCGCGTGTGTGTGCGTGCGTGCGTGCGTGCGCGCACGCGCGCGCGCGCGCGTGTGTGTGTGTGTGTGTGTGTGTGTGTCTGTCTGTCTGTCTGTCTCTGTCTCTGTCTCTGTCTGCCTGTGTGTCTGTCTAGTCTGTCTGATAACCATCTCTCTACGGCTGTCATCGTCATCCATTCCATCCACTACAACTCCAACAACAACAACCCCCCACCTTCTCCTTTTTTTCTCCCTCATCCCCATCATCACCACTACCAATACCACAGTGGAAACGACAGTGACCTCGCCAACACAACCCACGAGTCTACTGACGATGATAGTCACGTGCGTTACAGCAGGTGACAGTGCAGAGGTACCCGTGACTCGCATGTCACAATGTGTCACGCCCCGACAACAGTAGCTGTACTTGTTGTCTATTTTTGATGTGCTTCGTGTAAGTGCGTCACGAATATACTTTTGAGCTGTATTGTATATCGCCGATAATTATTATTAATATCAAAGCTTAGGAATTACGGGGAGGGGGGGGAAGGGGGAGAGGAGACGATGTTGGGGAACCTTGGAGTCTAGAATTTTTATGTGTATCACTGTGTGTGTGTGTGTTTGTGTGTGTGTGTGTGTGTGTGTGTCTGTGTGTCTGTGTGTCTGTGTCTGTCTCTCTCTCTCTTTCTCTCTGTCTCTGTCTCTGAGTGTCTGTCTGTCTGTCTGTCTGTCTGTCTGTCTGTCTGTCTGTCTGTCTGTCTGTCTCTCTCTCTCTCTCTCTCTCTCTCTCTCTCTCTCTCTCTCTCTCCTCTCCTCTCTCTCTCTCTCTCTCTCTCTCTCTCTCTCTCTCTCTCTCTCTCTCTCTCTCTCTCTTTTTCCCCCGGTCGAGGAGATTTTTCTCCTGGAGTTAACATCAGTGCTGACTCCACTCTCCCCCAAAGTCCTTCGGATGAGACTAGACTTTAAACCGAGGCCCCCTATGCGAACGCACGCAGAACATCTTGTGCACACGTTAAATCCTGTTCCGCTTTTCGTGAGAGTAGGCCATCGTGTGCCGGAGGGAACAGATGACATTTACAAAAATGCATACACACGGGGACTGAATGTAAAAAGCACAAGAGTGCTTATTCCATTATCCTCGATATAAAAGAATAAATCAATCAAATCAAATCAAACCAAATCAAACCTCTCTCTCTCTCTCTCTCCTCTCTCTCTCTCTCTCTCTTCTCTCTCTCTCTCTCCTCTCTCTCTCTCTCTCTCTCTGAAAACCAATCTCAAACCAGTGTCTGTTCTCTCATCCTGACTGATGTCCACGTGGTTTCTGTTTGTGCCTCACCACGTGAGTGAGGGAGTGGCCTTGTTTTGTGATTGTCCTTGTAGACCAAGAAACAAATAAATGATAAAATAATATCTACTTTTAAAAACCTTTTGTAGACAATTTTATTACAGCAGGTGCGATACATAATCTAAAAAAAGTGTTGATTTTTTGCTATTCTTAAAAAAATATCTATCTATCTATCTATCTATCTATCTATCTATCTATCTATCTATCTATCTATCTATCTATCTATCTATCTATCTATCTATCTATCCATCTATGTATGTATGTATGTATGTATGTATGTATGTATCTATCTATCTATCTATCTATCTATCTATCTATCTATCTATCTATCTATCTATCTATCTATCCATCCCTTAGTCTGGCGACCATGGGGGTACCCCTGCAGACTTGACAACCAGTTCCTTCCATTCCTCTCTCTGTTCTGCCTTTCTCAGGGGATTGTTGAGTTACATGATGTACGCTTTTTATAAGAGTTAAAATGCAGCTCTGTTGAATTATAGTGTTTGTTTGTTTGTTCTTAAATGAACAATGCAACCTCCACACCTTTTTGTTTGTTTGTTTGCTTGTTTTATCCACGAAGCTCAAGACTAAACCCTAAAGACGGAGTGTGGCTGCCTGTTATTATGACTCGGCACTTGAAGAAAACCAGCCATTTATGCATATAATTCTCTTTTTTTCTTACATGTTATACCACTTTATGTCACAGCAGATTTCTCTGCGTGAAATTCGGGCTGCTCTCCCCAGGGAGAGCGCGTCGCCACAAGTGCAGCGACTATCCATTATTTATTTGTTTGTTTGTTTTTCCTGTCTACAACCGTATTTATTTCCCTACCAGAGTGACTTTTTTCTACAGAATTTTGCCAGGGCCAACCCCCTTGTTGCCGTGGGTTCTTTTTTACGCGCACTAAATAATGATGTGTAACGCACGGGACCTCGGTTTATCGTATCACCCAAAAGACTAGCACCCAGACCACCGCTCATGGTCTAAGGGATGGGGGAAAAGTTTGGGGTCAAAACGGGATTTGAACCACCGCACACTCTGACCCGGGATTTTTGCTTTCTAAGCAGGTGAGTTACCTCCTAGACTACCGATTCTAATCATCACCCAGTAAGTTCTTTTTAGTCTGGCAGTGAGTCATCCCCAGGTGTGGTGTCTGAGACTAGGCGCACTATCTGGGTGATCCCCAGAGTGCTAATCTGGGGAACACCCAACGCCAACACCTCACGCACACACGACCCTGTCCTGACGGTGTACTTACCAGCCTCTCAGTGATGAAAACTTCATTTTATCACTTCATCCATATCAGGTCTGACCTTAACTTCTCTGTAGATTAAATCTCAGAATAAAAGGTAAAGGTGTCCCATAACCTGTGGGGTCTATATGGTCTAGGGGAGCGAGGCATCAGAGACCTCCGCTTCTCTAGAGGCCAGCATATTGAGGGCGGCGCCCATCTCCTCTCCCTCGCTACTTTACCTTCCCTGACCCGTACAGAGGCCAGGTACCCATTGACAGGTGGGTGAACTGGGGGGACTGTACTGAAGCTTAGGCGGCGCAAATTGTCATCCATCCAGTTGGTAACCACGCTGGACGCTGCTTATTATTAAATCTCACGAACAGCAGATTGATTTTGTCGTTCCTCGGCTAGAGCTCAAAGGTTCACCAGAGTTCAGATTTTGCCTATGTGACTGGGGATTTGGGGGGAGGGGAGGGGGTGGTCGGTCCCCTATAGTCCCCTGTGGTCCACTATGACGATAGCTGCATTACGACTTCTGGGAGAAACTAAAGAAATTGACAGTTAAAGAATGACACTAGTACTGCATCAAATTTCAAATGCTTGCTAACCGTCTATAATGTTGTTCTGAATGTCAGGATCTTTAACGTGTAGCCTGTAGAATTTTGATCTTCTGTGAATGTATGTATGTATGTATGTATGTATGTATGTATGTATGTATGTATGTATGTATGTATGTATGTATGTATGTATGTATGTATAAATGTATGTATGTATGTTTATAAAAGCATGAGAGATGCTTATCTGTTACTCTTGGAAAGAAAGATACATCTCTCTCTCTCTCTCTCTCTCTCTCTCTCTCTCCTCTCTCTCTCTCTCTCTCTCTCTCTCTCTCTCTCTCCTCTCTCTCTCTCTCTCTCTCTCTCTCTCTCTCTCCCCGTATGTCTGTATGTCTGTCTGTCTGTCTGTCTGTCTGTCTGTCTGTATGTATGTATGTATGTATGTATGTGTTCATGTAGGCATATATGCATGTATGCATATATGTATGTATGTATGTATGTATGTATGTATGTATGTATGTATGTATGTATGTATGTATGTATGTATGTATGTATGTATGTATGTATGTATGTATGTATGTATGTATGTATGTATGTATGTATGTATGTTATGTATGTATGATATGAATGTGCGGATGTATGTAAGCATGTATGTATGTATTACAAGCAAAGCCACAAGTGTAGCAGTTTCTGCAGAAATTTATTGTGCTAAAAACTTGAATGGATGTGTAAAGTACCTCATCAGCCAAGTTACATGATGCAGAAAAAGAATGATCAATTCTGAAACAAAGCAGCTTTTCCGTGGTTTAAAACTTCAAGTAAAGCGGATTTGGTTTCACATCCATTTTCTTCTCTTTTTTTGCCTTCTTCTTTTGTTTTCCTGCTGTTGGATTTAAAGCCCCTTTTTGAACGCCCAAATGTGCACACGCACACACAGCGCAAGGCCACCCAGCCCTACCCGCCCTCTCTCTCTCTCCCCTCTCTCTCTCTCTCCTCTCTCTCTCTCTCTCTCTCTCTCTCTCTCTCTCTCTCTCTCTCTCACGCACACACAAACACACACATACACACACATGCACACATACACAAACACACATGCACTCACACACACATACACACGCACGCCTGCGCGCCCACTCTCTCTCTCTCTCTCTCTCTCTCTCTCTCTCTCTCCTCTCTCTCCTCTCTCTCTCTCTCTCTCTCTCTCAACCTACACACCCACCCACCCATCCACCAACCCCCCACCCCACCCCCCACCATCACGCCCCCCTCACACGCACACCTCCTCCCCCAAACCATTTTTTTTCATCATCAAGCTATCTAGTCTATATCAAGGCAGTCTTAACTCGCGATAGCGTGTCACACACAGAATGGGATTGCCTGCCCTTGTCTATCACTGCAGGCAGGCAGGCAGGCAGGCAGGCTAAGCTCTTGATAGGATTAATTTCCCAGAACCCACGACGCCATTTTGTTAGCCCACCACGTGACTTCTTCTTCACACCGGAACTTCCTGCCATCCTACATGTGACCACCTGTGCACATGCGCAGGGTGTTTTTGGACTAGGCTAACTTGATTGACGAACTGGGTCGGTAGAGTTTTAATTAAGAACTTTTTTTTTAAAGCCGGTGCGGTGTGAGAGTGACTCCCTAGTGAAAAAAGAGTTATCTGGACTATTATTTTGTTATGTTTTATTTGTTTGTTGGTTTGTTGATTGATTAGTTATTTAGATTATTATTTTGTTATGGTTTTTTGGTTTGTTGGTTGTTTTTTTGTGTTTCTTTTTAGGTGGGTGGGGCAGGGGGAGGGGGGTTCGAAGATATCGGGATTGTGTTTTTTTATTTATTGTTTTGTATAAGGTTGTTCTGTGTGG
>CM060338.1:2138667-2143667 GCA_030674155.1 Stramonita haemastoma
GAAAAATTTTGCAAGCATTTTGAGGTTTTTTCAGCAGTATCACTGTACACAGTTGGCTGGCCTCAAGACAATGGGACTGCATCTATATACGTGATTATGTACAGCAGCAAGGGACACCCAAAAAAGAAACACACACCACCCCAACACGCACACACACACGCACACACACACACGTACACACACACACACGTACACACACACAACATACACACACATACATACACACATATACATTATTTCTTCTTTGTAACACAATACTTTAAAAAGGTATTTCTTCTTCTACTTCTTTTTCGCAATTCTTCTTCGTGTTTTTTTTTTTCGCAGTTCTTTTCCTCAATTCTTCTATGCAATTCTCTTTCTTTTCTTCTTCTTCTAGCAATTCTTGTTCTTCTTCTCCTTTGCAAGCTTTCTTCTTCCTCATTCTTCTCCTTCTTTCGTTTTTTTGTTCTTTCCAATTCTTCTTTTCTTCTTCTTCTTAGTTCTTCTTCTTAATTCGTCCTCTTGTTTGCAATAATTCTTCGTTTCAATTATTCTTCTTATTCAAATCATCTTCTTCGCAATTATTTTTCTTCACAGTTCTTCCTCATCTTTGACATCTCTTTGACATTTTTCTTCTCATTCTTCTTCCCCTATGCAATTCTTCATCTTAGCAATTCTTCTTCTTTGCAAGTTTTCTTCGCAATTTTTCTTCTTCCTTTGCCCCCTCCCCCCCACTTCTGTTACTGTCTAGATTTCAAATTTTTGCTATACATGGAATTTCTGCACAGGGAAGCATTTATTTTTTTTCTCCCGCCAAGAAGTCAGTCATATTATTTGTCTTCTGTTACGATGTCTTCAGTGGCACCAGAAATCTAAAAAGGGGGAGGGAGAGAAAAGTAAAAGGTAAAGGGTTCCCATAACCTATGTGGGTGTAGGTGAGCGAGGTGTCAGAGACCTCAGCTTCTCTAGGGGCCAGCATGTTGAGGGGCGGCGCTCATCTCCTCTCCCTCGCTGCTTTACCTTCCCTGACCCTAAAGAGGGCAGGTACCCATTTACAGCTGGGTGAACTCGGGGACTGTACTGAAGCCAAGGCACGGAAAGTCACCCATCCACTTGGTCACCCCACTCCATGCTGCTTAACCATAGCTGGGGAAAAGCGAGTGCTGCGACCACTGAGCTATCCCGTCCACTGAGGGGGGATGGGGGTGGAGGAGGAATGGGGTGGGGGAGGAATGGGGGAGGGGGGGGGCTGTGCTCCTACCAAAAGACAGGGTGGGATTTAACCTGACATCAGTGAACAGAGAACTAGGACTTCCATCACTGTGGCTCCCTGAAGTCCTTGAGTCCTGGGTCAACCCTCGAGTGCAGACCTGCCAATGCCTGAATTCCCTAATGTGTATGCATATATATATATATATATATATATATATATATATATATATATATATATATATATATATATATATATATATATATATATATATATATATATATATATTATAGTAAATAGTGTTGTGTATATTAAATGATATATATAATATATATATATTGTTACGATATATATACTATATACGTAATATAATATATTATATTATATATTATTATAATATAAATTATATATATGTATATACAGAAGACAAATGATTGCGTATCATTAAAGAGATTAATTCATGTCAGGTGCGTGGGCTACCGGAACTACAAACATACTGCTAAAATAAAAGTCATATTTCATGGTACCCTGGAAGGGTTCTGAATTAAATCTGGAATCTTGTGTGTAAGGCACATGGAGTGCATGCATGTCAAAGAACCCCACAGCTTACAAGGCCAAAGTAGAAAAGAGCCACTCCCGAAGATTCTACACAAACACACTTGCAGAAGAAAAAGGCGTTATGTAAGTAGGTAGGAAGACGTGGCCTATTACTAGATCTTGTGTGTAAGGCACATGGAGTGCATGCATGTCAAAGAACCCCACAGCTTACAAGGCCAAAGTAGAAAAGAGCCACTCCCGAAGAGTTCTAAACCAACACACTTGCAGAAGAAAAAGGCGTTATGTAGTAGGTAGGAAGACGTGGCCTGCTACAAGAGGCAACACGCTTTCAGCAGAGTGAGTAGCTCAATGTTCACAACACAGAAAAAAATGTTATCATTACAGAATGTGACAAAAAAACAAGACAATGCAGAACAATACAAAATACTACAAACAATACAATGCATTTTTTTTTAAAGAAAGAGACCAACACAATAAGTAGGCCTATAAGATAATTCATACAAAACCAATGATACAAAACAAGATTTTCCATCACTTGGTCTTTAATGCAATAAGGTGATAATTATAATACCATGCAACATCAGTTCATATCAGACAAGTAATATGTGTAAATACTCAGATAACAGTCCCCCGTGGGGTCGATAAGGACATTGCTGTTGAGTAGTCAGCAGACACTCAAACCTACTGTGTACAGGAAAAAAAAAAGACCCTGAAATTCATTTTTCAAAATTCCCTCTAGGGATTTAGTTGTATAGATAATCACTAAAATGGAAAAAAAAAATCAATTATCTTAGAGAGCACGCTTGATAACATTTAAACTCGTTTTCATGTGTCTTCAGATTCTTACAAAAAAAAACCCTGAACCTCTTAATCAATAATTATTGATATACACTCCCAGCACCAACCCCACTCCAATCCAATCATGTTTTTTATAAAACTATAGCCTCCATCAACTCTATCAGCCCATGAAAAAACCATGTAGAATAGAAACAAGGCAATAGAGCGATGACTATGCCTGCCTATAAGCTTACAGTTTATAAGGCTGGGGGGGTTGAATACACTATAATTCACCACAGATGTATAAGTAGTAAAAGGGGCGTTAATGTATACATTCTGTCTATTTAATGAAGTACAAAGTTGCAGTGCTCAAGAAAGATGAACACAATACAGCCCCTACCTTCCCTTATTCAATAAGATAAACACAATACAGCCCCTACCTTCCCTTATTCAATACGATAAACACGATACAGCCTCTACCTTCCCTTATTCAATAAGATAAACAGGTACAGCCCCTACCTTCCCTTATTCAATAAAATAAACACACACAGCCCCTACCTTCCCCTATTCAATAAGATAAACACGACATAGCCCCTACCTTCCCTTATTCAATAAGTTGAACACAATACAGCCTCTACCTTCCCTTATTAAATAAGATAAACACGACACAGCCCCTACCTTCCCTTATTAAATAAGATAAACACGACACAGCCCCTACCTTCCCTTATTCAATAAGATAAACACGACACAGCCCCTACCTTCCCTTATTCAATAAGATAAACACGACACAGCCCCTACCTTCCCTTATTCAATAAATAAACACGTACAGCCCCTACCTTCCCTTATTCAATAAGATGAAACACAATACAGCCCCTACCTTCCCTTATTCAATAAGATAAAACAGGTACAGCCCCTACCTTCCCTTATTCAATAAGTAGAACATAGATACAGCCCCTACCTTCCCTTATTCAATAAGATAAACACAATACAGCCCCTACCTTCCCTTATTCAATAAGATAAACACAATACATCCCCTACCTTCCCTTCTTCAATAAGATAAACACAATACAGCCCCTACCTTCCCTTATTCAATAAGATAAACAGTACAGCCCCTACCTTCCCTTATTCAATAAGATAAATACAATACAGCCCCTACCTTCCCTTATTCAATAAGTAAACACGATACAGCCCCTACCTTCCCTTATTCAATAAGATAAACTACATACAGCCCCTACCTTCCCTTATTACAATAAGATAAACAGACACAGCCCCTACCTTCCCTTATTCAATAAGATAAACAGATCACAGCCCCTACCTTCCCTTATTCAATAAGATAAACAATACAGCCCTTACCTTACCTTATTCAAAAGATAAACAGATACAGCCTCTACCTTCCCTTATTCAATAAGATAAACACTGTACAGCCCCTACCCTTCCTTATTCAATAAGATAAACACACAACAGCCCCTACCTTCCCTTATTCAATAAGATAAACACAATACAGCCCCTACCTTCCCTTATTCAATAAGATAAACACAATACAGCCCCTACCTTCCCTTATTCAATAAGATAAACACGATACAGCCCCTACCTTCCCTTATTCAATAAGATAAACACAATACAGCCCCTACCTTCTCTTATTCAATAAGATAAACACATACAGCCCCTACCTTCCTTATTCAATAAGATAAACATAATACAGCCCCTACCTTCCCTTATTCAATAAGATAAACACAATACAGCCCCTACCTTCCCTTATTCAATAAGATAAACACAATACAGCCCCTACCTTCCTTATTCAATAAGATAAACACAATACAGCCCCTACCTTCTCTTATTCAATAAGATAAACACAACAGCCCCTACCTTCCTTATTCAATAAGATAAACAAATACAGCCCCTACCTTCCCTTATTCAATAAGATAAACAAATACAGCCCCTACCTTCCTTATTCAATAAGATAAACAAATACAGCCCATACCTTCCCTTACCTACTTCAGGTGGTCTGGGTCCATACCTAAAGCAAATCTGTCATCTCTGTTTGAATCCCAGAAGTCGGAATGTGGCTACCTTCATGACGGGAAAAAACGGTGGCATACACAAAAAGTTAGTTACAACTGGTGAGCCTTGGAGGTTTAGCTGGGGAGGAACAAAACCCATCTCTAGTTGAAACTGTAAATATCTAAGTTACGAAAAAGGGAATAAAATCAATGCTGAAAAGTTAAAATCTTTACTATTTTCAAAGATGGTCATGTTGTGTTCTTTTATGCCTGCTATCCAATGAATTCTTACTAAACCACCACCCTATATTTTGCAATCATGACAATCATTGGAGTGGGTAGCATTATCTACATGTGTCATCATGGATTCTGTTTTCGTTGTTGTTGTTGTTGTTGTTGTTATTGCTGTTGTTACTGAGGTGTTGCACAAGTTCATATTTATAATCCTGGGGGGGGGGGGTCTGTCACCCAGAATA
>CM060338.1:2146167-2156167 GCA_030674155.1 Stramonita haemastoma
CTCTCTCTCTCTCTCTCTCTCTCTCTCTCTCTCTCTCTCTCTCTCTCTCCAGGAGTTAACATCAGCGCTGACTCCACTCTCCCCAAAAGTCCTTGGGGTGAAACTTTAAACCAGGCCCCTGTGCCAATGCACGCAGAACATCTTGTGCACACATTAAATCCTGTTCCTGTAAGAGTAGGCCATAGTGCTGTGGGAACAGATGACATTTACAAAACTGCATACACTGGAGACTGGGGAGCCAGGAGGGAGAGAGAGAGAGAGAGAGGAGAGAGAGAGAGAGGAGAGAGAGAGATGAGAGAGAGAGGAGAGAGAGAGAGAGAGAGGGGTGTGGGTGGGGTGGGGTGGGGTGGGGTGGGGTATATTCAATTTCAACATAGTTTAACAGAAGTAACCTAAAAAAATAAAATATTTCACAAGCATACTTAGTGCATGGTTGAATATTTATTATATAATAAAGTACAAATTCACAAACAAACCTGTTTAGCTGCATATGCCTTCTTTATACAACCCCTATGTCACACCTTGATAGTACAAAACTACGTTCTCTTTGCAAACACTGACAGTGGTGAAAATCGCCATAGAATCGACCAGTGTTGACATTAAAAAAAAAAGTAAATCACCAGAAGCGCCTAGTATAGTTCTCTTGGCAACACGCTTTTTCTCTCTACAGTCAAATTCGCTTTTGCTGTGTTCCTGTCTTTTTGTTGCTCCCCGAGTTTTTGCGGCAGTAAAGCAAGGGACGCAAATCCGTTAAAAGAATAGGCAAGTATTGCTTCCCTTGGTGTCGATCTCATCCCTCTCTCACTCTCTGTCTGTCTGTCTGTCTGTCTGTCTGTCTGTCTGTCTGTCTCTCTCTCTCTCTCTCTCCTCTTCTCTCTCTCTCTCTCTCTCTCTCTCTCTCTCTCTCTCCTCTCTCTCTCTCTTCTCTCTCTCTCTCTCTCTCTGTCTTCTCTCTGCTCTCTTACCATCATATTGAGATGTTTTTCATTCATGTCTTCTACTCCCTCTTTCTGATACACTCTCACGTGTGACACTTACTCTCTCTCTCCCCTCTCTAACATCTCTTCTATCTCATCATCGTTAAAACCAATAAAAATGAAAACTTTTGTTCATATCTTGACCCCTTTATTGAAATACGTGTGACGAATGTAATGATTTCCAGTAAATTTAATTAATGATCGTAAAAACAATAAAAAAAACTGAATACTGTTCACACACATAAGATATTAGAAATAATTTATGATTGTCTCAGAAGATTATAAGATATTAGGGTATAATGTCCCAAATGCCTTACAGCGGATAGATTCCTCTTGTGTTCCGTTCGGTTATGATTTCACTCAGAATTCAAGGCATATATTTCCTTAGAATGAAGTTGTTTTTTTTAATGAAATGTGCGAGAACCAGTGAAAATGTGTGTGTGTGTGTGTGTGTGTGTGTGTGTGTGTGTGTGTGTGTGTGTGTGTGTGTGTGTGTGTTGTGTGTGTGTGTGTGTGTGTGTGTGTTGTGTGTGTGTGTTTTGTGTGTGTGTTGTGTGTGTGTGTGTGTGGTGTGTGTGTGTGTTGTGTGTGTGGTGTGTGTGTGTGTGTGTGTGTGTGTGGTGTGTGTGTGTGTGTGTGTGGTGATTGAGTGTATGTTTCTGTGTATATGTGTGTGTGAGAATGTGTGTGTGTGTGTGTGTGTGTGTGTGTGTGTGTGTGTGTGTGTGTCTATGTGTGTGTGTCTGTGTGTGTGTCTGTGTGTGTCTGTGTGTGAGTGTGTGTGAATGTATGTAAAACATTATCCGATTGATAAAAATGTTTTGCCTATTTTGAAATATTTAGGATGTTTTATGTAAATAAAACATGATAATAATAATTTTGATTTATTTTATTTTATATTGTTATTGGTAGTATCTCTCCCCCCTCCCCCCTCAAATAAGGATATTAGTTTTTAAAATTTCCCCTTTTATCCAAATGTATGATTTATACACATGTATAATTTTTGACAGATGGTGGTGGATTGATGTTTTTTTGAGTTGTTTATTTCATTTTGTTCTCTTGTTTGCTCTTTATCTATTAACGCTTTCTTCTCTTCCATAATCAAATCTTTAATTGTGACTTCAGATTTTTGTTTTCTGAACGAGTGCATTTTTAAAATTTTTATTACCTTATCATATATAGTGTCCTTATTCTTGGGTGTTGTTTGGTATTGCGTAAAGTTTTATTGTTTAGTATCTTCTCAATTTGATGTATCCCTGAAAAGGGCGGGGACTGGATGTAAAAAAGCACACGAGTGCTTATCTATTATCCTCGAATAAAATACTTTGCCTTGCCTTGCCTTGCCTTCTCTCTCTCTCTCTCTCTCTCTCTCTCTCTCTCTCTTCTCTCTCTCTCTCTCTCTCTCTCTCTCTCTCTCTCTCTCTCTCTCTCTCTCTCTCTCTCTCTCTCTCTCTCTCTCTCTCTCTAGTTTTATTGTTTAATATCTTTTATTTTGATGTTATCCCTGAAAAGGGCGGGGACTGGATGTAAAAAAGCACACGTGTGCTTATCTATTATCCTCGAATAAAAGAATTTGCCTTGCCTTGCCTTGCCTTGCCTTGCCTTGTCTCTCTCAATATTTATTATATAAATAAGTACAAATTCACAAACAAACTTGTTTAGCTGCATATACCTTCTTTATACACCCCCTATGTCACACCTTGATAGTACAAAACTAGGGATAGGGGAGGGATAGCCTAGTGGTCATAACACTGCCCCAGGTTAGTTGTTATATTTATTTATCTATTTATTTGTTTATTCTTTATATCGAGGGCAAAGGTTTTGTTTTAGTTATTTATTATTTATTCTTTTTTATCGAGGATTTTAAAAAACATATATTTTTATTTTATTTTATTCTTTTATATCGAGGACCATGGAATAAGCTCTCATGTGCTCTTTTACATCCAGTCCCTGTGTGTATGCAGTTTTGTAAAGCTTGTCATCTGTTCCCAGCAGCACACAAATCTTTCCCGCTGTCTTGCTGCCCCAGGTTAACTGTTTATTATTTATTTATTTATTTATTTATTTCTTTATATCGATGGTAAAGTTTTTGTTTATTTATTTATTTATTATTTATTATATCTTTTCTTTTGTTTATTCGTTATTATATTAATGTATTATTTTATTTCGAGGATCATGAAATAAGCACACATGTGCTTTTTTTTTACATCCAGTCCCCGTGTGTATGTACTTTGTTTTTGGTAAATCTTGCCATCTGTTCCCGCCGGCCCACTCTTACGAAAAGCGGAACAGGATTTAACGTGTGCGCAAGATGTTCTGCGTTTGTTCGCACATGGGGGCCTCGGCTTATAATCTCATCCGAAGGAGTGAGTTACTGTTACTGACGAAGTTATTGTTTTGGTAGAGTCTGAGCAATAGTGGTAAGGATGAAGTGTCAGGAAGAAAAGGAACAATGCTGAAACAAAGAGAGGGCTAGAAAAGAGGGAAATCCTAGCAGAACATCCCCAGAAGGTGGGAATGATAATTATTTATACTGACATGCCCCCAGCATCCCCACTGGGGGAGAGAATCTTTTCTGAAGTAAAGAATTGTTGAAGTGTTGATTGTTAAAAAAAAACAGGAACAGATGTCAGTTTTTGTCAGCAAATGGTATTTTATTGTATATTTTTTGCAACAATATTTCCTACTCCTGAGCAGCTGAAAAAAACTCTGTAGAGTGCAATTGTTAATAGCTATCATCAGAGAAGCAGAAGACAGACTGGGTGATATGTATCATAGACGAAAAAACGCAGACTATGTTGGTTAATATACACTAAACATGTAGGCCACAGTAGTTAAGTATATCATAAATACAAAAAAAACTGTACACTACAATAGTTAATAAGTAAAATGATTGCAAGATCTTTACTGACTCATGTTTTGGTTGCAATACTGTTCTTTCTTTCCTTTCATGCTATAACTGAAAATCACAGTGGTGTGGTACAAGGCTATTGGTTGTTGTGAATGACGTTATACCAAGACTTAGTAGTAGTAGGCACCCATCAGTCTCGGAAGACTATGGAGTTGCGCTCTAGTCTTTAGAGCGCAAAGCCTGGGCAAGTGAGTATGGAGGGAAAGCTGTTACCCATGCAGCAGATCATCCCCCCCCCCCCTCTCCACGCCACTGGAATGATCCATTGGAAAGGCAATGACCGATACGAATGGTTCCAGTACCGTCGCAGGAGCCACCAGAACGTTGCCATATACAGCCCCGAGCCGCCCTGGGAGTCAAATTCCCCGATTTTTCCTCGGGGATGGTGTCTAAACACAACATTTGTGTGCATGCTTTTTTATAATTTTGTCATCCGCTCCTACCGGCACACGATGGCCTGCTCTTCCAAAGGCGGAACGGGGTTTTAACGTGTGCGCAAGATGTTCTGCGAGCGTTCGCACACGGGGCCTCGGTTTATAGTCTCATCCGAATGACTTTGACATTCAGTTCGATTTTTTCATCAAACTGGGAAGAAAGGGCGAACCCAGAAACTCACGGTTTACATATTGGCAGGCGAACGTCTTAACCATCCTGCCACCTTCCTTCCTACCAAGACTTAAGTTACACAATAATTCACACGAATTCACATCTGCTGACTCGGGTTCGAACCTCGTTGAAGAGGATTTTTTCTCTGGAGCTAACATTAGTGCCGATTCCACTCTACCCAGAAGTCCTTGGAATAAGAATAGAAATTTGAGGTCCTGTCCCGTGTGCGAACACACGCAGGACATCTTGCACACACGTTAAAACCAGTTCGGCTTTTCGGAAGCGTAGTCCATCGCGTGCCGGTGGGAACGGATGACAAAATTGACAAAACTGCATACACACGAGGATTGGATGTAAAAAAAAAAAGAAGAAGAAGAAGAAGAAGTACATGAATACTTATTCCATTGTCCTGGATATAAATGAACAAATAAAGAAATAAAATGAACCAATAAAAGATGTTTTAAAAGGATAAAATTTAATAAATGAAAAGAGTACAAGACTAAATAAATAAATAATAAATAAATAAACAATAATCTGAAAAGTAGGTGAATGTATCTTCTGTTCTTTTGACTAATTGGTGTATTCATTTAAAAATCAATGTGTGCATTGTTTGAAAGTCCCAGACACAGAAGCCGTGTTCCTTTGCTGACACATGAAGCTGTCCACTGCTGCTGCTGCTGTGCTGCTGCTGCTGCTGCTGCTCTGATGCTGCTTCTGCCTTTCACCATCGGCAGAAACACCGGTCAGAATCTTTCTTCCACTTTATAGTTCACCTTTCTTTTTCCCTGCCTATCTAGTTATGAAAACCAAGAATTATAAATAGGTGTTATTAAATTTCTTGATTTCTGACAAATACAATGGTTAAAGATAAACTACTCATTTTCACGACAATACCTGTGAGTTAGACGAACATGTGTCCAAAACAACCAAAGCAAAAGCGCGCACCTACAAATGGATGATTTCGTCGTTTCCTTATTCCTAAAATAGTTAGGGATCTGTTTAAGGCCCTTTCCCTTTATGTAACTACCGCAGTGTTGCACACATCTGATTCTCCGGGCTTTGACATTACTTAACTCACTGCAGGCCAAAAGTCCTTCGGATGAGACTTTAAACCGAACGTACGCAGAACATCTTGCGCACACATTAAATCCTGTTCCGCTTTTCGTAAGAGTAGGCCATCGTGTGCCAATGGGAACAGATAACATTTACAAAACTGCATACACACTGGGACTGTTTTTGCTTCATTTCTGGTGTCTGACTGACTGACTGACTGACTAACTAAACGTGATATATACACAACTTATACCACAAGGGAGGAAATACTCCAGTGGTCAGAACATTACACACGCTTTTTGAATGCCTGGGACCGAGCGAAGGAAAAATCTCCGCTGCAGTCAACATCGGTGCTGACCCGTTCTTCGAGGAGGAAAATATGATAAGAACAACCTGTTAGAAGATCAAAAACAGGACAAATACTCACACAATACATTTTAATTAATCACTCCTATGGCTAGTGGAAAATCTTACACATATATCAACTAACAAAAATAAAAATTTTAATCATTCAAAAACTTTTTGTTGATGACACAGCTAGTGTAACTGCAAATCTATACAACATCATGAAAGTACTATTAAATATATCCACGATCATATAAAGGGCACTAAACTTGTCTCAATATATTAAATACTTACCCTAATTTCTAATTAGATTATAAGCAAACAAATATTCTTACATTCCAAAACAGGCTTTATTTCAATAAAGCCCTATTTGTACAAAAAGTTGTCATGGAAATGTACCTCCCAAGATCACCAATAGATTCAAAATTAATGAGCACAGGCATAACCATCTACTAACATTTCCCAGACCCAGAAATAATCTTTACAAAACAAGCTTCCTATATTCAGGTAGTGATTTATGGAACAAGCTCCCAAAACATTTAAAATGTATCAAAAATAAAAATCAGTTCAAAAATCAGTTCAAAAATCACTTAATGCGTTTATGCAAAAATGTTTAAGAACTACACATCAATCCAATCAACCATATTTAGAACAGACTAAAGATATTGGTACTCTCTGCTCAACCCGAAAAATCTTTCAGGTGTGGTTTACTGTGACTGAAAAAATCTACACTTTGCTTGCTATATATGTATGTGGAAGGGGGGAAAGGTGGAGAAAGATTTCTTTTTTGTTTCTTTATCTATAATTGAATTTTGAACAGGATAGAGAATAGGTGATGTATGTAAACATGTGTATATTCCCCAAATTCAAAAGGAGAAAACCAAACCATTGATCTGATGACTAGATTGGATAATTTTTTATGCATTTTTTTTCTTCCCCAGTTCAATAGTTTCAGTATAAATGTTTGGGTTTTTTTATTTATTTTATTAATTTTCACTAATGGGACTATTAGCACTGATATTTATAATATTTTGATCTGTGGATAAGGCCTTACTTTTTTGTTCTGGTTGTTGTTGTTGTTGTTGTGTGTGTGTGTGTGTGTGTGTGTGTGTGTGTGTGTGTGTGTGTGTGTGTGTGTGTGTGTGTGTGTGTGTGTGTGTGTGTGTGTGTGTGTGTGTGTGTGTGTTTGTTTTGTTTTTGTTTTTGTTTTTGTTCATATGTGTAGGGATCTTTATTTATGAATATAATCATAAATCATTATAATAATTCTTCTCTTTGCTGTTTGTGTTTTCCCCCTTCCTCCTTGATACCTCCTCCCCCCCCCCGTCCCCCCCCCCCCCCCCCCTCCCATTTTTTTCTTTTTTGTGTGTCATTTTTTTTTGCTTTTTGCTTTTGTTATGTTTTGTTTGGGGTTCTTCGTTTATTTTGTTTGTTTAGTTGTCTGTTGCTTTTGTTTGTTTGTTAGTTTTTTGTTGTTTGTATGTTTGTTTGTGTATATGTTATTTCCTCTCATGGAGATGGGTATCATCATAAGGTATTGTTGCGGTGGTTTTGTTGTTGTTGTTGTTGTTGTTTTTTTCCTCCTAATATATAAGTATGAACTGAAGTGTAAAGATATTGTAATTTAACATAAGTTGTTTATTGACATTTCATGGGTTCTTTTTCTTAAGTCTTAAATAATGGTTGGTGACATTGTAACTGATATAAGCTGTTTTTTTTGACACTATATGATTTTTTTTTAAACGTTAAATATCTGCATGCCGTATGTTTATTATGTTATTTCCACTCAGTGGTAATGGGTATTATCATATGGTATTGTTGCTTTTTTTTTTTTTTTTTCTTTTCTTCCTTCTAATTTATAATCCGTGTGGATTGTTTTTTGTTGTTGTTTTGGTTTGATTGTTTGTTTTTTGTGTGCTTTTGTGGTTTTGTTTGTTTGTTTGTTTTTGTTTTTCTTTTGTTTGATTGTATGTCTGCGTATATGTTATTTCCTCTCAGTGATGATGGGTATTATTATAAGGTATTGTTGCGTTTGTTTTTTCCTTTTTTTTTTCTAAAAATATAAAGTATAAACTGAAGTAAAGAGATATTGTAATCTGACATAAATCGCTTATAGACATTTCATGGAATCTTTTTTTTTTGTTTAGTCTTAAATAATGGTTTTTGGTTACATTGTAATTGATATAAGCTGCTTTTTTTTTTTTTTTTTTTTTTTTGGGGGGGGGGTTGACACTATATGATGTTTAAAAGACTCTAAATGTGTGCATGTACGTGCGAGTATACGAACTGAGTGGATGACGCAAACGTTGTTGTGTGTGTGTGTGTGTGTGTGTGTGTGGGGTGTGTGTGTGTGTGTGTGTGTGTGTGTGTGTGTGTGGTGTGTGTGGGTGTGTGTGTGTGTGTGTGTGTGTGTGTGTGTGTGTGTGTGTGTGTGTTGTGTGTGTGTGTGTGTGTGTGTAGGTGTAGGTGTAGATATAGGTGTGTGTGTGTGTGTGTGTGTGTGTGTGTGTGTGTGTGTGTGTGTGTGTGTGTGTGGTGTGTGTGTGTGTGTGTGTGTGTGTGTGTGTGTGTGTGTGTGTTGTGTGTGTTTTGGGTGTGTGTGTGTGCATATGTGTGTATGGCTTTTGAGTGGGTTTTTTTTTTGTTTTGTTTTGTTTTTCTCATTGGGTTGTTTTTGCTGTTATTGTTGTTGCTTGTATTATCTATAGGCATATTTTATTTTAAAGCTGTTGAAATCATGTTAGCTAATTAACGTTGGTGAAATGTTTGTTGTTGTTTTATTTGTTTGTTTGCTTTTTCCCCTTTTCTTTCTTTTGTTGGCTTTATTGTTTGCTAGGGATTTTCTGCTTTTTTGTTGTTTTTTGTTTTGTTTTGTTTTGTTTTGATTTGATTTTTGTTGTTGTTTTCTTTTTTTTTCTTTTCTTTAGATAGATGGCTTGATGGAAAAAAGCAAATCGATGCTTACTCAATGTACCATCTGGAAATAAAATTTTGATTGATTGATTGATTGATTAATTGATAATGCTAGTGTGATCAGTTGACAAGATTTACAAAACTGCATACACACAGGGACTGGGTGTAAAAAGCATGAATATTTAATTATCCTCAATATAAAAGAATAAAGAAAATACAAAAACTACAGACATACAGACAGACAGGCAGGCAGACAGAGAGAGAGAGAGGGGGGGGGGGGTAAGGTAGCAAAAATGTTGTTTAAAAGTTGTACACATTTTCTCTGATAAAAAAAATACTAGTAATTCTTGCTGACATCAGACATCACTAGAGCACTGCACATACACCTTGTTCGGCAAGTGTCAAAGGTTAAAAAAAAAAAGTTCCTGCATGTCAAAGCTCGTTGCTGATTGGTCAACTGAAAAGGTTACGACCCTAGCTTACCATCCACGAAATTTGTAAAGACGCCAACTGAGTCTGTCTTTGCACGTGGCTTTGAACAGAAGTTGGGGCCAGGTGAGCGAATGCGCAGTGAATTGACAACTGCTGTCATCAAGCAATTGTGACTTGACTTTAGCCTACACATTCCTTGAAGAACATTGTGCCGCAAACAACACTCCTCCAACGGACAGGTTCTTGGAGATCCTCTTCAGCTCCGCTCCGTCACTCCGCTGACTTCGTCTCTGCTTCTCCAAGGTTTTCACCAGCTCGCCTAAAGATTTGTGACAGTGATTGATCTTTTCTTGCTGTTCTCAAAACTCCCACTGAAATGCAGATCGTGAGTTTGTACGTGAGTTTGCAGCATATTGCTTCATACCAGTTGTACAAAGGTGGGTGATGTTTGTCCAATCCTTGCATTTCTGTTTCCAGCTGTCTGGTGTTTATTTTTTTGTACAACAGTTGTAAATTGTAGGTCCGCCATTTTGACTGACAGTGATTAGTAAGTTAATTTTTATACCCCCGTTTTTAATTGTGTATAGTTAGTTTTTTTATCTGAGTTTTAGATTTGACAAAATGACAGTCCCCATATGGCCTGTGTGGTCAGCGGGGCTATAAACATGATTGGGTTGGTTTCGATACTCCTTTAAAGAATTAATTTTTAACTAAGTAGGAAACCATGTCTTTTTCAAGAAGTCTACCATCCAGGTACAGGCTT
>CM060338.1:2162232-2167232 GCA_030674155.1 Stramonita haemastoma
TTGCTCTATTTTTGCCATAGTTCAAATCTAATCTTATTCTTTTTGTGCTAGTTTTTTTTTAACTAGCTTTATTTTCTAAACGCTATGCTAGTTTTGATTTTATTTCCTATTTTATCATTTTTGGCTGAAAGTTTTTATTTTTTATTTTATTTCATTTATTTTAGTCTGTCCTATTCTATTCTATTTAAATCTATCTTTTAGCAAGGATCAGAGATGCAATCAGAAATGTGGTGCCCAGTGATTGTTCAAAGGCAACACAGGGCAGTTCAATGGCAAAGGCATCATCTGACAAAGAACTTCCGTGACAACATCTGCATGAGAATACTCAAGAAGACAAAACAATCGGGGATAGCAAAATATCCCTATTCTGAAAACTTTTGGGATAGCAGAATATCCCCATTCTGAAAAGTAAGGTCCAGCACATTCCCGATGAAAACTCCATGGACACAAAGCTCAAGAAAGCTTTGTGGAAGCATTTCCTTCCTCCATTCCCTGCCCTCCATCTCACAAAGGCCCACCCCAGCTAAAAACCAATGTGGATCACAACATGGCGTTTGTGGCCAGAAGTTTCTGATAAAAGACAGACAATAAACAAAAAAAGGGTAATAAATGTGACCGAAATTTATGGAAGAGTAAGAGAAAGGGCTCGCACGCGCGTGCATGCACGCACGCGTGTGTGTGCATGTGTGTATGCGCGCGTGTGTGTGCATGTGTGTGTGTGTGTGCGCGCGCGGGTATGTGTGTGTGTGTGTGTGTGTGTGTGTGTGTGTGTGTGTGTGTGTGTGTGTGTGTGTGTGTGCGCGCGTGCACATGTCTGCCTTCTGCCAGCCAGCAAGCAAGAATAAATGAATAAAAAATAAACAATGAGACATTGTGGAAGTGGGCCATGTTCTCACTACAGTGGCTATGACACTCAAATGCCAGAAGCTGCTCGCTTAGTGTTGCAGCAGAACATTAAAATCCAAAAATTTCAAAAAAGTAATCTACAGGAATGATATAGTAAAGATTACAGTGTTAACCCTGTAAATCAAATCGAAAGCACAGTGGCAACATCAGGTCACCAGGATGTAACCTTACGGTGGATACTGCATTAGATATGCATTGAACAATGACGTTAAAGCCTGTTTACATAATCTATATAAAAAAGACTTGATTAATCGTGACAATATTATGTAAACAATTCTTTTCATCTGTTCCTTGTTCATGAGGGTATTGTGTTGTATTGTATTGTCTTGTATTGTGTTGTATACAGCTTTTAAGTCACAAAAAGAATTCGTGAAACTTGGGCTGCTCTCCGTGCAGAGAGCGCGTAGCCACAAGAGCAGCGCCACCCATTTAAAAAAAAAATCTTTTCCCGTTTGCATGTGCAGTCGCAAAAGAAGCTGGCTTACGGTAAATGCTTTAAGACTTTTCATTTTAAACCATGACGTGTTGCTTTGTAATTCTGACAGTTTGAGGGCAAAAATGTTATGAACAGAAATCTCAGTTCAAAATTTCGTTCTGACCTACCGTGTTTGTTTCAAAATGTTGAAAATATTTGAAGGATTTGGTCTTTTCAAAGGGGGGGTGGGGAGGGGGGGAACACTGCTCGTGGACCTGTGCTTGGATGGTAGACTTCTTAAAAAAGACGAAGTTTTCTACAAGTTAAAAATAATTCTTTAAAGAAGTATTTGTCAGAACCAATCTAAATCGAAACCAATTATGTCGTTTTATAGACCCCACAGACCACATAGGCCACCTCCTCCAATTTAAAACTCAGATTTAAAACTGCTATTATATATAATTTAATCCGGGGGTATAAAACCAACTTGTTCATCACTGTCAGTCAAAATGGCGGACCTAAACTTTAGAACTGGTGTATACAAGAACTAAGAATTAGACAACTCGGAAACAGATGCAATGAGCGGACAAACATCACCCACCTTTGTACGGAATAAAGCAGTCTGCCTGCCAACTCACCCTCTCCTTTCCAGTGGGAGCATTGACAACGGCAAGAAAAGACCAATCACTGTCACAAATCTTTACGCCAGCTGGTGAAAAACCTTGGAGAAGCAGAGACGAAGTCAGCCGTAGGAATGACGGGAGCGGAGCTGAAGAGGATCTCCCAGAACCGTGTCCGTTGAAGGAGTGTTGTTGGCGGCACAATGTTCTTCAAGGAATGTGTAGGCTGAAGTCAAGTCACAAATCGTTCACAATGGCAGTTGTCAATTCATTGCGCATTCGCTCACCTCACCCCAACTTCTGTTCAAAGCCACGTGCGAAGACGGGCTCCGTTGGCGTCTGTGCTAAATTCGTGGGTAGTGCTAGGGTCGTAACCTTTTTAGTTGACCAATCAGCGATGAGCTTTGACATGCATTTTTTTGTATCTTAATACTTGCCAAACAAGGTGTATATGCAGTGTGACGTCAGCAGGAATTGCCTAGTGTTCCTTTTTTATCAGAGAAAATGCATATAACTTTTTAAAAAGCTACCTTACCTCCCCCTCCCCTCTCTCTCTGCCTGCCTGCCTGTCTGTATGTCTGTCTGTCCCTCTTTAGGAAAAAGGTATATACTTTTATACTAATTATGAAAGCTTGCACAAGATACATATTGGTGCCAGAGTGTAGGAGAATTTTGTTCTGCATTGGCACAGTGTACGAGGTTTTCTTTTTGTTATTTCTATTGGGAAAAATGTGCTTTTTGTGTATTAAAAATGATTTTATTAAAAGAGACAAATACTATATAAAATAACTAAATAATAAATTATATATATATAATATATATATATATATATATATATATATATATATATATATATATATACCACTTTTACGTCAAAGCAGAGTTCTTTGCCTGAAACTAAGGTTTCTCTCCCCAGGAAGAGTTCATCGCCACAAGAGCAGCGCCATTCTTTTTGTCTTTACTTATCTGCAGAGACAACTGGCCAATTGCCGTGGGTTTTTTTTTAATGTGCACTAAATGCGTGTTGCACACGGAACCTCAGTTTATCCTCTCATCCAAAAGGTGTTTTAAACTGAAAACAGATTTGAACAAAACCATTTTTAGTTGGGTGGCTGCATAAGATTTACATGCAATACTTTTAACATGTAAAAGAACCTCAGTCTTGCCCACTTGACCAAGAGAGTTGGGGGGGGGGGGGAGAGGTGCTGTGGTCAAGACATCTGCACTAGCACTGCAATCAAATTTCTGCCCAGTTTCAGACACAGCAGCTGCCTACTTTGCAGTTTTGGAGGTTACATGACCTAATTATTGATTGCTTATTTCAATTCACTATGCATGCCTTTTGTGGTGGTTTCATAAGTTTTTGTTATTTTTCCCTCTTCATGTCTTTTCGTTGTTACCATATTTTAAATATATTATTTTTTTAATTGCTTTTCAATTTTTTTTAATCGTTATCCTGATACGAGGATTGGATGTAAAAAAAGCACAAAAGTGCTCATTTCCGAAATAAAATAATTTGATTTAAACCTTGTACACATTGGGTAATGGCAATAAATTGGATCAATACCCTACATGTTTTTTCATTATTTTTTATAACGTGGATATTTAAACACTCATGTTTTTTTATTAAACCCAGTCTGCGTGTGTATGCAGTTTTATATGTCTCATCAGCTGTTAACACTTGTAATGTAATGGGCCTATTCGTACAATTAGCGACACAGGTTTAATAAGTGTAAGTGTGTGAAATGTTTTGCGTGCGTTCACATACAAGGCCTTGTTTCCATGAGTCTCATTGGAAATACTCCTGAGGTGAAACGGGTCAGCACCGATGTTGTTTCCACCTCCTCCATCGAATCCAGTCCGTCGAAAAACCTGTGTGATGATCCGACCACTTGGGGATTGCGTTTTCTGTGGTGTGTGTTGGGAGGGGGGTATACCACGATCTGCTGGTGAAAGTTGCTATTGAAATTCATGTGGTCAGAGCTTGTTAGGTGCAAACAATCTAATTATAATGTTTCAATCATGGTGAAAGTGACTTTCATATTTGCCAGATTGAAGTGAATGAGGTAATTTTTAGAATTAATGTCTTTGAATGGCTACATTGAAGATTGTTGTGTAAGACTAATGTTTTTGTTTTGATCCGATCAGAGGCCACGGTGGTTTCGAATCCTTACCTGCTGTGGTACCTTACAGCAAGACACTTTTCAGAATTTAAAAGTGTCAATTGCATTCACAGGGATATTTGATATCTCTGTGGCCTTTTGAAGCCACGATCAAAAGACGACGATAAAAAGAGAAAGAAAATATGCTTAGAATATATGTTGCACAAAAAAAACACAAACGTGAATAGCAGAAAATAAACACCTAGTGAATTTTTGTGCCTTATGTTTAGGGATTTTATTGAAAGGATGCAAGGGAGGTCATAGCGTTTGTATCCAGCCAAGTGGTCAGTCTTAGCTAGATAATAACCCAAACATTGCCATACAACAACAGTTGTTGTGAGCTTGCTTTCCCTCCCTTCTTTCCTTCCTTCGTTTTTTCCTTTTCCTCTTTACTTCCATTTTGTCTATTTTTTTTCGCCTCTTTTCTCACAAATGTCTTATGTTTTGTAATAACTGTATTTTTATATATTCATTTCATTTCTTCTCTTATATCGAGGATAATGAAATAAGCACTCATGTGCTTTTGTACACCCAGTCCCCGTATGTATGCAGTTTTATGATTGTCGTCATCTGTTCCCACCGGCACACAATAGCCTACTCTTACGAAAAGCGGAACAGGATTTAACGTGTGTGCAAGATGTTCTGTGTGCGTTCGCACACGAGGCCTTTTGGGGAGAGTTGACTCTGCACTGATGTTAACTCGAGGGGAAAAATCCCCTCCAACGGGATTTGAACCTGGGTCGTCAGATTGTTCTAACCACTAGGCTATCCCGTCCCCATGATAATTTATTCTGGTAGGATGTAATTTTCATGTTCTTGCATAATGTCTTTATGTGGAATGATGATTTATTCTGGTAGGATGTAATTTTCATGTTCTTGCATAATGTCTTTATGTGG
>CM060338.1:2174732-2177232 GCA_030674155.1 Stramonita haemastoma
GAGAGAGAGAGAGAGAGAGAGAGAGAGAGAGAGAGAGAGAGAGAGAGGATGGACAGACCAACAGACAGACAGACAGACAGACAGACAGGAGGGGACACGGCAAAGCAGATGATTATATAAACAAAGATAGGAAAGCAAGGCAGGGCATGATAAGTTCTTGTTAACTTTGTCCTGCTCGCAAAAAGCTGCCAGGCATTATAGCAAAAAGCAGAACTTCAGCAACAGTATACATATGCTTGCACAGATTATAAATATATACAGGTCCTTGGGGAGGCTGTTTGTGCACCTTGGCTTCAGTACATTTCCCCAGTTCACCCAACTGTAAATGGGTACCTGCCCTCTTTAGGGTCAGGGAAGGTAAAGCAGCGAGGGAGAGGAGATGGGCGCCGCCCTCAACATGCTGGCCCCTAGAAAAACTGAGGTCTCTGATGCCTCGCTCCTGCAACCACACAGGTTAGAGGACACATTTACCTTTGTCTTAGAGGTATTTAAAAACTGAATAAGATATATATAAATATATATATATATATATAAATATATATAAATATATATATATAATATATGTATATGTATATGTATATATATATATATATATATACATATATGTATGTGTACATGTACAATTATATACATATACATCTATTATAACACACACACATACACACACACACACACACACATACACACACACACTCACACACACAACACACACACACACACACACACACACACACACACACACACAACACACACACATTCACTGCGCATTTCAACCTCTCATTCACTCTCTTATCATCTACAACACCCATGCACTCGCACAAAAAGAAATCTATGTCACAACCAATAAAAAACAACAGCAAAAAACAAACCACCTAACATGATAGTGTAAAGGTACATCGCCTCTCACATTGAGGTTCATGAGTGCTTTTACGCGTGAAGAGCTGATCCCCACTGTGTACTGTAGATCCCCACTTTGTCGATCCCTTGTTCCCCCAGCAGGCAAGAGGGATTTGGGGAACACCAGGGGATTACAGATCCCGCACAAAGGGGACAGTGTACAGGCTGATGCGAGCAGAGACAAGGGAGTGGGGAAGGGAGGGAGGGGGTACTTTGTTTTAACTCGAGGTGATAGTCAGGGTTGGGAGTTTATCAGATAAAGAAAGGGTAAAACCTGTGTCACATTTACACACACAGAGGATAAAGCTCCCTATCTCACTATCAGGTTAGGATCTCTCTGTGTCTGTCTGTCTGTGTCTGTGTCTGTCTGTCTTTGTGTCTGTCTGTCTGTCTCTCTTTGTCTCTCTTTCTCTCTTTGTCTCTATCTGTCTGTCTTTCTCTCTCACTGTATCTTTCTCTCTGTATCTCTCTGTCTATCCCTTTCTCTCTGTCCCTCTCTATCTGTCTGTCTGTATGTCTGTCTGTATGTCTGTCTGTCTGTCTCTGTCTCTGTGTCTTTGTCTCCCCCCCCCCCTCTCTCTCTCTTGTGTGTTTTTGTTGGTTACGGACAAAAATAAGGAAGATGAAAATAAATTCTGAGCAAAGGTGTACAGCTTTAAACTTGGACACCAGTAACACCTTTCCCAATGATAGACACAATATAAAGAAAGGAAAGTACAGTGGAAAGGACAACTTCCTCATAAGCTATATTGTCCACCTCGTTAATATTCTTTTTTTTATTTTTATTCTTTTATATCGAGGATAATGGAATAAGCACTTATGTGCTGTTATTTTACATCAAGCCTCCGTGTGTATGCAGATTTTGTCAATCTTGTCATCTGTTCCCACTGGCACACAATGGCCTTCTCTTTCGAAAAGCGGAACAGGATTTTAACGTATGCGCAAGATGTTCTGCGTGCGTTAGCTAGCACACGGGCCTCGGTTTATAGTCTCCTCCGAAGGACTTTTACCATCTGACATCATTTAGCAAGTCTGACATCTACAGCTGTGGCAGATTTTTCTACATGAATGTCTGGCTGCTTTTGGTCAGAAAGACTGCGTTGCTAGGGTGTAGTGCAACCCGTTAAAACAAACAGATTTATGTCAACCCATTTAGGCATCCATCAGTCTCAAAATACTATGGAGTTGTCTCTGGATTCTAGATCACCCAGCTGTCAATGGGTACCTGCCCTCTTTAGGGTCAGGGAAGGTAAAGCAGCGAGGGAAAGGAGATGGGCGCCGCCCTCAACATGCTGGCCCCTAGAGAAGCTGAGGTCTCTGATGTCTTGGTCCCCTACGACCACATAGGTTATGGGACACCTTTACCTTTACCACACAATAATTGCTGCTTTCTTTTTCTGTTTTTTTCTCTTTTCTTTTTTCTCTTTTGTTTTTCTTTTCTCTTTCTTTTTCTCTTCTCCACAAATGCAGCGTTACCCATTATGTTGTTTTTTTCTTTTCTTGTCTGCATATGTATTTCATTTCTTATCAAAGTGGCTTTTTTCTTCTTCAGAAATTTTGGCACGGACAACCGTCTTCTTGCCGTGGGTTATGTTACGTGCAC